>VDFB02378646.1:0-24578 GCA_007258455.2 Sequoia sempervirens
CACCCCATCGGCGTTCAACAATTTCTGCATGAAGAGGTGCAGATAAATAACTTTTTTCTGCCTTCTGAATTACTTCAACCCCCTTTGAATCATCTGGTAGAGATTTCAACGTTTTCGTCAGAAAAGCAGGTGGAAGTATGTCATCAACTACTGCACGAGCAACAAATAATGCTAAAACATCTACTGCATCAGGGATATCCAAGGCCAAATCATCAGCCGAGTCCAGCAATTTGCTGTAACCTTTACTAACCTGCTCAGGTTCAATCACATCTGCATACAGTGAGGACAAAAGGACTGCAGCCATCTCCTTTTCTCTGTCATGCCTGTCCATGGCCATGGAAATAAGTTTTTTAACAAAATAATGGCGATAGCTTGGACAGTCAAGATCAGTAAGATCGGCAGCAGTTGCAGCCACATCATCAGTAGCAAAATATTCTTTTATTATTGACCCAACTTTTCCCTTGTATTCCTCTAGAGACTGGGTTACAGTTGTTCCCACTAGACGGTAAGGTTCCTACAAGTCACATATTCATTGTCTGTAAGTGATTCCAAGTGGGCAACGATATCTTAACTAGAAGCTATGCAATTGTCAGGAACAGTAACATTACAGTTATAAATTAAAAGGAAACCTCTCCACATGGCTTCCATTTTATAATAAATATTGCATACTTCTTCACAACAGGTCACTGACACAAACATCATTAACATGAGTAATACTAAAAACCAAGTTATGCCAACTTCAAAATTACACTATTTGAAACCAGAATAGAGATTCTTAAAACTATGCAACCAGCTTAGCGCTAAAATGAAAGTTAAAGCCCTGATAAAACCAAAACTTTATAAAATTTGTGACGCAAGATTAATATGCGGGCCCCAGGGGTAACCAAGGCCAATAGGCACATTGTAAGGTGATTGCTGATGGATAGGCATATATGAAACTGAAGAGACCTTCCCTGCCGAAATGCCCCCTATTGGGAGTGGTCATATGGATTAGGGAGTGGTCATATGGATTAAGTCTTAACGATTCAAGTTAACTACAGATTATTGGTAACATGATTTCACTAATCATAAAAAATTTAAAATCCTATTAAACACATTTTTATTTTTTAGTAAATGTAAAAAGGAACTGCCCAGAAATTTTTTGGGTGAGAGGTAGAATTATAAACCATCCCTGACTTAATGAAACAAACACAGTAAATGAGACAAATTTGTGTAAATAGAGTGAAAACATATTCGAACATACTAATAACAGCATCAACTCCATTTGTAATCTATTTCTAGACAAAGCATCACTCATGAGTTCCATTCTGAGGGTATGTACCAATTCCAAAGGCATTTCCAGGTGCAGTACGTTAGCAAAATAAAAACATTGTGATTTAGAAGATACCATTCCAGTTCCTCATCTGCATATGATGAAAAAAGCAAGATCTTCTGGTGATAGCTTTTGCCACAGTTCTCAAATATTTATCTTTTCCATGAGCACTAGAGAAAACAAACGAAACAGGGGAAGCCAGTACACACAAAGTAACAAGTGAAAGTTTGCTAACCATAAATAAGATGAATAAGGTTTTCAGGAAAGCCTCAAAATGCTAACATTTAATTTGGAATGTGATTTTTCGTTGAAAATTAGAAATGCAGAACACTACAAGCCTGAGGAAGTACAAGAATTTCAAAATAGGACATTAAGAAGTATAGGCACTGGAGAAGACCAACAAAAGTTGGGAAGCCAGTACATACAACGTAAAAAGTGAAAGCTTGCTAAACAATCTTTGAGGTAACACGATTTGCAGTTAGAAAACAATCCTCCTGAATTAAAACTATAAATAAGATGAATAAGGTTTTCAGGAATGCCTCAAAATGCTAACATTTTATCTGGAATGTGATTTTTCGTTGAAAATTAGAAATGCAGAACACTACAAGCCTGAGGAAGTATAAGAATTACAAAATGGAACATTAAGAACTATGGGGATGCATAAAGAGGGCCTTTTAAAAATGCTTAGAAGCTGGTTGAACAATTTCCAACTTCCTTTAAGGCAAGCACACAGTCTCTCCAACTTCCAGTCAAGTGAATCAGAATTATGGCATGAGATATAAAAGAACTAAACGGTCAACAAAAATGCTTAAGTAATCTGATAGAAGGCAGAAAAATAAGTTAACGTATTACCTGCAAAGATAAGGCAACTTAAACATACATACTCCACAAATGAGTAAATCATCCCACACTTAATTTTTACTATACAAAATTATTCCACCCCATACATATCCCTAAATGTTGTATGGTTTTCTGCAGAGTAAATACAAGTATCTTTGACCATACTGGAAAATGTAGGTACACATTGATTCAGTGAGGAAGCTATCCTCTTTATCAACAATATTTTAGACTTTAAAAGATGTATTATTTGCTAGCAATAAAAATATTCCACCCCATACATATCCCTAAATGCTTTATGGTTTTCTGCAGAGTAAATACAAGTTTATTTCACCATACTGGAAAAAATAGGTACACATTGTTTCAGTAAGGCAGCTATCCCCTTTGTCACCGACATCGTTTTAAGAACTGGAGGAAATTAATTTAAAAGATGCACGAAAGGTATTATAAATTTAGCCAGAGAAAGAGAGAAATAACTGATTAAGAAAAAGTTTACCTCCTCACTATCATAATTTGGATCATTACGATCAACATGCAAATCCCCAGCAGTGTCAAGTAATCCTCCCCAGGTGCCTTTGCCACCAGATCCACCTTGCAAAATAACCTCAAGCATCCCAATAAGACCTTGAATAGGAGGGACTATACTTCACATTGATCAGAATGTCATCACAAAATTCAGTTGTACCCAGACTTCCCCATTTTGCTACTTTTTCACATAAACAAAATATAATTGAAGATCAATCCAAATTTAGAAAGAAACTAGTTACCCATAAAGATAAAAAATATCAGACTTTAAAAGGGTGAAAAGGACCAAGTTATGAGGTGTATGACACCTTATTGGACAAAGAGATCAAACTTGTAGAAGATTCATTGAAGGCCATAAAGG
Organism: Sequoia sempervirens; assembly: GCA_007258455.2. Lineage (NCBI taxonomy): Eukaryota > Viridiplantae > Streptophyta > Pinopsida > Cupressales > Cupressaceae > Sequoia > Sequoia sempervirens. The sequence continues at coordinate 3,036 of VDFB02378646.1, forward strand.
ATTCATGGGTTGAGATAGTGAAATAGTAGTGTCCATTGTTTTTGATGGGTGCAAAGATGTTAAACATTGGCCCTTGATCAATGTCATAGCAATGACCTGTAAAGAAGCAGTGCTTTTTAAAGAGCTGCGGATTGTGAGGGGGAGGTTAAAGATAGTCAATTTATTGGTAATATCCTCATCACAGCCATTGAGAAAGTGGGACCCTATAACATTGCTCAAGTCATAATGGACAACACAGAATTGTAGAGTTGTTGGGTAGTTGGATTGTTAGTTGAAGAATACAATTCACAAATCTTTTGGAAACCTTGTGCGGTCCACTCTCTCAATCTTATGCTACAAAAGATTGAGAACAAAATTGATTTGATCAAAGAGTTGTATGCAAAAGTTGAGGGAATCCAAACGTTCATCACCAACCACCACATGTTGCAAAGCATATTTAGATCATTCTCAAAATTGGAGCAATTTAAGGTAAGTGAAGTAGTATAAAATTTTATATTTTAGCTTCACTTAAGTTACTAGAAAAAAATATTAAACTTAGTCGCTTAAGTCATAATTTGATTGTGAATTATAATTCCTTTTTAAGTTTGTCTTTAATTTTATTTTTTATTTTTTCAAATAAGTTGTTGAGACTTCTTTCGCCTTTACCGCAATTGTCTTGAAACAACCTATGAAGATTTGAGAGGCACTTTCTAACATGCTCATTAACCAAACTTGGTCCATATGAAGGCAAAACAACACTAAGAGGGCAACAAATATTAAGCAAATGATCCTAGGTAACTATTGGTGGGATCATGAGGAGTATCTCTTTAGTTTTATCAAAGCCCATTTTGAGTATCATTCGTTATGCTAACATGACAAGCCTCGTTTGGGGGAGAGATATGATGGCTTGACCCAATGACTAAAAAGATGATGACCATTATATATGAAAAAGAGTGGGACTCTAAAGAAACTTTATTCAAACAAGTGCACACAATTATTGAATTATTGAAGAAAGTTGGAACACAATGACCACCCCCTTGCTACATCTTCTTGTCTTTGCAGAGTCCAAAATATTATAGTGTCAAAATTCTCTCTATATCAACTAGGATTGCCCTATATAGAGATTATGAAGTCACTAAAGGGTACAAGACATCATTTCATAGACTCTTCCCTAATCCTAATTTGTAGGATATAGTCACAAGTGAGTTCGTTAATTTTGTACATTCCAATGGTTAGAGTATTGAGGCTCTTCATGATCAGTTTAAGAAGGATGCTCGCAAGTGGTGGTACTTCCATGGTCAACAATTCCAACACCTATAACCCTTTGCAATCAAAATTTTATCACAACTAAGTTTATTAAAAAAAAAATTAATCTTTAATGTTTGATTTATAGCTTTTTTAACTTCTTATATTTATAATGTATAACTCTCTCTCTATTTTGTTTTCATTGGTTGCTAGTTCATTTGCATCTGAGATGAATTGGAGCACATACTCTTTCATCCACACAGTAAAGCACAACAAATTGCACTCAAAAAGGGCAAAGAACTTAGTGTATGTGCATTCCAACTTATGCCCCCTTTCACACAAACATGGCTACAAGGAAGGGAACACGAAGTTGTGAGCTATGGAGCAAGAACATATTGGCTTGAAAGCCTCCACTTCCCAACATGTTGCACTTTCAAAGTCCAAAAGCACACTTTTAATACGAGTGGCAGTGGCACTACTTGTGGTTCTTCAAATGTTCTTATATCATCTACTGTCAATGATGATGACAATATTGGTGATTTAGAAAATCCATTTGACAGTGAAAACTAATTGTTGAACTTGATATTATTATTTTAATATTGAACTTAAGTTTGAAAAAAAAAAATTATAATATTTATATTTATGTTTTAAATGACATTCGAATTTATGATAGATTTGTTGTTTATATGATGCTATGTGATATTCTAAACTTAATTCCTCCTTTATATATATATATATATGAGATTTTTACATGAATGAACCCAAACAAATCCAACCCAAAAGAAAATTGTCAGATCCACAAACCCAAACCAGGATCTGTACCAAAACATTGGCAAGAAGGTCAAAATGGTCTTTAGTAATGATCTTCATTGGTTGACAGGTGGTTTATGTTGTGTATTTTTGGCACACAATTCTTTCAGGTAGTTATCATGTTAACCCACCATATTCTGGATTTGTAACTTATTGAGCTTTTCCCTCAACAATGCCCACCTTGCTACCCAAATGAAACAAATTTTTGTTTTGAAAAGTGCAAGCTTAATGCTACCCTTGTTACTAGAAGCCCTTTCTAAGTTTTTATGTGAAATAAACCAATATGTTGTATTATATTTTTTTACTAAAACCATATAAAGAATGCTTTGACTGAGGCTAATGGCTCTTCACATTTTGAGTTGACACCGTAGCAGCCAAAAAACTGAGTTGACACTTTATTGGCTGCTGCGGTGTCAACTCAGATTTTGACAGATTTAATGATAGGATTTGAAAGGCATGCAACTTTTAATTGGTGCTTCTGCAGTATATCAAATATTGTAATGGTTTATAGGGATTTAATTCATTTTTGCAATGAGTCCTGATGCTTCGTCTTTGTGAAAATCATCTAGATGTAATGAGTGTTAAGTGGGCTAAGTGGACCATTCATTCTCATGAGAGGTGAGTGCATGTGAACCACTTCTCATGAAATATGCATCAATAATTTTGACTCGAAAACAACAGTTGAATTCTGATATAAAAATCATAATTTGACACACTGCAGAAAATACCTCCTACTTATCAATAGGCGAGCTAAAGGGGTTCTACAATGAATGGTTTGTAAGGCACAGCAATTTGTTGAAGGTTTTGAAAATGGGATAGCGAGTTAAGGGGAGCTTGATATTGAGAGAAACTCCATGGTTAAGCATGCTTGAGTCAAAGTAGTACTGGGATGAGTAACCTCCTGGGAAGTCTCAATGCTTCACCCATGTGAGCATCACCTAGATGCAACAAGTGCTAAGTGGACCATTCATTCTCATGAGAGAAGGGTTCATGTGAACCACTACTCATGAAATATGGAAAAATGCTTCCTACTTATCAATGAGAACATAAAATAGTTGTTTTTTTTTTTAAAGTGGATTTCGTATCAAAGCAAGACGTAATTTTTATTCATAAACTTGAAAATAGTTTAGGCTTTTGTCAAACAAGCCCAAGCTTTAGAAAGCATCAGATATGATGTTGAACTAAAGCTAAGGGCCATCATTTTTTGTATAATGTATTTGACGTGTGGCAATTTATGCATTATGCATCTCATCCTTGTACTCAATATACAATAGGCGCAATCATGAAATCAAACATAAAATAGTCTTATATGAAGCGCAGCAACAATTATAGTGACTTGAATGAGAGAACATAGAGGATGAACTATTAAACTCAGGAAATGGAATATTGCTGACAGAGATATAAGAACCAGTTGAGCTTTTATCTTTCATTTTCTTCTTCTTTACCCAGTACTCTTCATTTTGTACTTCTGGTTTAGCAGCTATGCAATTCAAATACATTAACAATGAATGCCAACAAAACTTTCAATATTAACACAAGATGAAAAATTCGATCAAATTCTATTAAATGAATCAAGATGTTCAATAACCACTTTGATTTCAACAAATACTTGAAGATATTAAAAAAGGGGGAAAAAAGAAAGATAAAAGATGAGGATCACAAAGTATATACCCTTTTTGGGACGGCCTATTTTCCCTGAATGGGAACGCTTCTCATATTTTCCTGGAGCACCCCCTGCATGATTCTTTGCACTTCCTGCACAATGTTTTGCATGATGTTCCTGTTCAGATCTTGGAGATTTGGGTGATAGCAAAGAACAAGCCAAATCCCGGCCCTGGGAAGCAGATCTTAAAAGTTGTCGCTGTTCTTCCGTCAAGAAACCATCATTGGAGGCCATCATACAAAATTCTAACTTTTTATCATGAAAATTTATACTAAATCACAACCATAGCTCTATATCTGCCTTGTCACTGCAAATATTGACCAAAAAAACACAAATTAAAACTCCCATTGCATACTAATCTCCATCCAATAAAATTTACTAAACTAAAATCCAAGCTTCAAACGACATAAATTTATGCATGGTTCAAGCCAATTCAGTTTTGAAATAATCTGTGCATCAAACAATAACATAATGCATGGATCAAAAATCAACCACAATTTACCAAACTACTGTAGCCTTGAAATACTATTACCAAGATCTGCCCTGAAAAGCTGTATTAGAAAAATGTTCCAAAAATGCACATTTGCACTTCCAATGAGGGTAAAAAGAAATAAAAGTGAAATATGCTATAAATAATTTGTAGGTTCAGTTCTTGGGCCAGACCCACTGATGAGTAAGGGACACTCTGTAAAAATCTTCGGTTCAATGCCCAAAGGAGTGTCCCCACAAACCCCATTGAGGTAAAGCTGAATGACCTATGACAAAACTGAAGCCCATAAAATCTCCAGGTTCCGTTGGCCAAAAATAAAAACTAAACAATTTGGAGGGCTGGGATCATATCGACCTGCTCAGTAAGACTAAATGAATGAATGAATGCTTTTAATTACGTCCACGAGACCAGCTGGCCTATGGGACCCCAAAACAGAACTGAAACCACAAATTGATACAAACCGAGCACCCGCCGACCTCACCGAGTACTTATGTTTCCCTTTAACTCTTTACTAATTTTGTTTCTTCTGCTGTGTATTTTGATCAAGTAACCTGCCGTTTCAACGATCTTTTCCTCTTCGAACAAATCCTCTAACGATTTGACTTTAAACAGATCCAAGTAACTACACCTAATGTCCTCGTACGCTTTACACTGCATGATGTAATGCCATTCTGTTTCCACCAAACCCGAAGAGCAGAAACAACAAATCCTATCAGCCCATGCCTCCTTGGGTGTTGTCCATCTCCCCGTTTCACATCTCAAACGATGAGAGCTAGTTCTCAGCTGGGCTATCAACATTTTAGCCTTCCACTCTATATCTGCCCCCACGTAATACTTTTGCCCGTGATCACAAGTGTGGTTAAAGTGCAAAACATAATATTCCCTTTTTCTACTAAGTTGTTTTGACCACAAGATTTGTTTGGCTTTCTCCTTCACAAACCTTTTAATTTCTACATTGGTGTTTGGACACTCTTGCATGCTTATCCCCCATTTTTCCATCCACTTGGTATTTTGCCTCATCCACGTGCTCTTCCTTCTAGTTAAGTTTTCTTCCACCACAATTTTGGGCCACCGGTGTTCCCCCATATTCTCAATTCTCTTCAAATAACCTAATAAACGGATTAATGCTGCCATTTCCATTGGGAAAGCCCCCGCTTCAGCTAGGACAATCTCATACGGGACTGTACTTTTTATTTTAAAACTGCTGGTGATTAGGTGCTTTTGTAATCTTTCTATTTGCCTCCATTTTAGAGCTGAAGTGTTGCAGCCCCAAACTTCACAGCCGTATAATACTACTGGAGTGACAAGCAGCCCAAATAATTTCTTCTTTGTTTTCCAGTCCCATAGCTCAGCTGATCTGCATCTATTTTGAAGCAAGTATAGGGCTTTCCAGCCCCCTTGGATCCTTTTTGCCCTACAAGTCTCCCAACTGAGATTGCTGCAAAAATCGAGACCCAAATATTTGTATTCATTTACCACTTGCAAAGAGCTTCCCTCAAATATAAAGTTCAATTGTTTCTTAGCTCTTTTCAGCGTAAAAATCATGACCTTGGTTTTGCTGATGTTCACTTGCATCCCTACATCCCGACAAAACAACTCTAAGGCTTTTAGATGTTCTTGAAGACCATTCTCTGAATTTGCCATTAAGGTAAGATCATCTGCGTATAGCAGCAATTTAACCACATAAGTGGCTAAGAACACTCCATCGCCCCCCCTCTTGTCTAACCATTCTTCTAACTTGTCTATGTACAGCCCAAATAAAGTGGGAGATAAAGGGCAGCCTTGCTTGACCCCAATGTCACTCCCAAAACACTCTGAAAGACCCGCCTTTGTTCTGATTTTGGCGTGGACCTGATCATAAAGCCTATGAACAGCAGCCCTATACTTTTCCGGAATTCCAAGTTGCTCCATTCTGTCCCAAAGTTTGCTTCTAGGGACTGTGTCAAAAGCCTTTTTGAAGTCAACAAAACAGCAAAAAACCTCATTACCTTGTTTATCCCAAACTTTTTCTACCATATGTCTGAGAGTGATGCAATGATCAATTGTAGAATGCTTTGGTCTGAACCCAGCTTGCCCTTTTGCCCTTTTACCTTCCTTCTCAGCCCAACAACTGATTCTACGTTCCACCATGCTCCCAAAGAGCTTCCCAAAAAGGGGATTAATCATTATGGTGCGGTAGTTTGACGGATTGTTGACATCCCCGCTCTTGTGAAGAGGGATAACCACACTTGTTGTCCAATTTTTTGGAAACCCATGCTGAATGATCCTATTGAAAATCTTCTTGATATGCGGTGCCAAGATCTCTAAACCCCATTTCAAATATTCAGCCTGTAAACCATCGATGTCCCGAGCCTTCCCCACTGCCAAAGCTTTAATACCAACCTTGATATCCTTTGTGGTGAAAAGTTTATCATTAATGTTTATTGCTGGAGGTAAGGTTTTTTCTTGGTCTCTTTCATACAGTATTTTTGCATATTCTAACCATTGACTGTCTGTGATGTTATTCTCATTTGTACTTCTAGCCTGCTGCAATTCTCTCCAAAAACCCTTCGGGTTGTGCCTTCCAAGAGAAATTAGTTCTTTCCTTCTTATTATCATGAATTCCTCTTTTTTTAATCTTACTAATTTCTCATACAATTTTTTGTTTGCATGTTCCTTTCCGGAAATTTTCAAACCCCTTTTAGCTGCCTTACACTCTTCGTCATACCATGGATTAGCTGGAAAACTGCATTTGAAATTTCTTCTACCCTTAGCTCTTTTGCATGATGTGAGAGCTTTGTGAATGATTGACATCAACTTGCTGCTGTTTATAAAGTTTTGGTTTTTGTTGGGGCTGCCACTGCTTTTTATTTCTTTTAATTGTTTTTCGAGCATGTTTCTAAATATGTCTTGATTCTCGCGGGTTAGCAGAATTTTATCTTGGAGATCCCTTCTTTTGTCAGGTTGTGAACTAGTTCTCGGCTGGATATCATTTTCCATTCCAAGTTTAATGTAAATAGGACTATGATCAGATTTTAGCTCTAATGGGCAGCCCCCTATTTCAACCTCAATTATCTTTGGTATAATACTTTGTGAACCAATGACATAGTCCACCACGCTTTGCCCATTATAAGTGTGACATGTGAAGGCCCCTGACCTCGGCAATGTATTTATGCCATTACATATGATTAAATCGTGAAGACAACAAAACCCCAACAAGTTTGCACCGAAAGACGAAACACCACCTTTTGAGTCTTGAGATATCCTTTTCCACCTCTGATTTTCTTCTTCCTCTAACCACAACGGATTACTATTCTGCCTCTCTTCTTTACTAAAGCATAAAGCTTGGTTATTTGCTGTTCTTGCATTAAAATCTCCAAGCAAAATGATCTTGCCTGTAGCACCATACTTTGTCATGTCTATTTTTAATGCTTCATATGGATCTTCTCTATCTAGGCTCCTCTTCTTGTACACTTTAGATCCATAAGGGGCGAAATAGCAAGCTGCGATCCAAATTGTAGACTCCCCATCTGCCATGTCCCTTGCCACTTTTCGTTAACTCATTCCAAACTGAAACTTTGTTATAGCCTTCAAATTCAGGTATCCTGCAGCCCTCATGTTCATGTGTTTCCATGAGAGCAATAATATCTTTTCCCTCTGCTATGGGCCCCAAACCAGGCCCCCTCCTCCAAGGGTAGCCCCTACAGTTCCAGCTAACCATTGAGAGGTGATCCTGGGGGCCCCCGCTTTCCTATTTGTTATGATTTGGGTTGTCCCTGAATTGGGCCTTACCTCTGTACAACCAAGCATCGTTCCCTGCCTTTCTTGCTGTTATAACCTTCTCCCATTCTTTCCTTCTTTCCTCTAGCTGCAATGGTGTTAGATCCTCATCTATATAAAATGGCGTGCCTTGGAGGGACCTTTTGCTTCTTAAAATTTTGTTTCTATCTTCTACACACTTCAAGGTTACCCTTATATTTCTGCCCTTTTCTCCTCTATTTGCTTTTCCAATTCTGTTTGCTTGAAGGATATGTCCTCCCCACTGAAGTTTGTCCAAAAGAAAGTCCCTTACTAGTCTGCTTGTGACTTCCCCCTCACCATGCTCTTTCAACCCTTTAACTATTATGTTTGCTGCTCTACTCTGCTCTTCTTTTTCCTCCCATATTTGTAGCTTGATTTGTTTCCTTATATCCTCTCTTTGCATCTCCATCGATCCCTTTGTCGCTTGTGCCCATGATTTGACCCCTTCTAAATTTTCCAATTGTGCCTTTTCTTTGGCCTCCTTACTTGCTAGATTTGCTGCAGACTCTCTGGAATTATGGGAATCTTGTTTTTCATCAGCTTGAACCTTGTCTTTATATTTGATTTGGCTTAATTCAGATTTTAAAGCCAACACCTCTCGCTGCCCTGTTTCCATAATGTGTTGAAAGCTGTTTAGTTGGTCCCTAAACAACTTATTTTCTTGCACTAATTGCTGGTTGGCTACTGAGAGCAGCTGTAACTCATTATCCTTCACCTGTGCTCTCTCTTCCAGCATGGCCAGCCTCCCTTTTAAGGCCAATAGTTCCTTAACATATAGCTCAGAGGACCACGTTAAAGGGGTTGACATGGGGCTGTATAAGCCCTGACTGTCCTGATTGTCCTCTCCCTCTTTTAAGATGGTCTCAAAGCACCCCTTGGGCCCCTGCTGCCTCGATTCCTCTTCCAGCCTTATTGATGCATCGATTTGTATTTCTTTCCCTGCTCCCAACAGATTTGACTTCACTTTATTCTCATCCTGAGCTATCGCATTACCTTGATGTATGCTTTCCACTGAAGCAACTTGAGTGCTGTAGGTTACTTTGGGAAGTATAGCTACAAATTTTTTGCTTCCCAACCGTTTTAACTTCCTTGCAATTTTAACCTGCCTACGCTGCAAGATCCTTTTATACTGTTTGGCATTGACAAATGTCAGGTTTGACCCCATGCCCATTTCTTTTGGTTGAGTTTGATTCTGTTTTTGATATTGTAGCAATATTGATTCCAGAGCTCCTGTGGTAATGAAACAGCCTTTTGTAGAGCTGTCCTGATTGTCGAGCATGCCATAAGGAACCAGCATGCCCGCGTTACTGTCCATTGGGCCCACCCCTTTGCTCCCACTTTGCAGCTAAAATATTCCCTTCTGATAAACCACTGACTGTGACTTTTTTCCGGTGGTTTGTTTTAAAACTAATGAGTTGACCAGTTTAGCAATTTCAAAATATCCCTTTTGGTAAGCCACTGACTGTGTGATGTTTTCGGTGGTTTGTTTTAGAGCTAACAAGTTGCCCAGTTTTAAAAAAGTGCCGATTACAGTTTAACGAGGATCAATTTTAAAGGATCAATTGTTTCCTTCCTGCCAGTGGAATTTATTTTGAGACAAAGCTTAAACAGAGTCCGCGACCTCCAAGACAAGCACCTCATCAAACAGCTATAGTTCATCAAGAGACAATTAAAAGAAAACACTCGGGACAGCGCTTCTGTCTGCTTCCACCCTTTGAGATTTCAGCTTCAAATAGCAAAGCAATCTAAACAATCCGCACTTCAATTTCATTTAATATGTCCTTCAAGTTAAACTAGTACACATTGCATCAAAGATTTAATCTGTATAGACAACTAAAAACCAGAAAAATAATGAATCTTAACTTATAAGTCCAACAGAAATTAACCTTCTAATTTGCAGTAAGAACTTTCCAAATAAACTGGTTCCAGACACTTGTTCGTCTCAAGACTCGGATTCACTTGAGCCCCAATTTGAAAGTTATAGGTAATGCTGAAGTAGGAAGGTGAAGCTTTGATGCATCTCTTTGTTCTTACAGCTAGGAATTCTCATAAAGTGGAGTGATTTGTCTTTATCCACTTCTAAGACTTTTATTTCATTTCAATTATTTTTTTATTTTTTTCAATTATTTAACCTAATCTTTGAAGGTTTTTAAAGTTAAAAAATAAAAATAAAAAAATATCCTTTCAAAATATCCCGGGTTAATAAAGTACTTTTTAATGAAAAGTTTTAGAATATAGAACTTAGTATTATTGATCTCATATAAATATCTTAGGTAAATTATAATAAAAAATAATTTAATCAAGGATAAAGATGAGATTTGATTATATTATTAAAATAAAAATATGTAAATAAGTAAAATAATAGGTCTGATGAAGATTTAATTATAACAAATGTTGTTAATTGTTTCATCTAGTATGTTATAAAATTACAACTAGTCAAACAATTATTTAGAGAATGAGAAAATTATTGTTTGTCACTTTGGTTCACTTTAGTAATTGTGGAACTAACTTGTATGTTTTTGGATCTAAATTGTGCAAGTGGATCTAAATCTAGCATATAGATCTAACATCTCTAATTTTGATGTCAAGAATATTTGTGCATCCATGTCTTCAAACTATATTTAAAAATGAGTGATTTTGATGGACACTATTAAGGAGCTTATTAGGCTAGAATCATTCTCCTTTGGTCAAACCCTATTGTTAAGTCAACAAAACATAATAAATAATCAAAAATTGTTGAACACTCGAAATACTGAGAGGGGGGGAGGTGAATCAGTACTCACTAAAACTCATTAACTTTGTTAATTCAAACTTCCATTCAAAGCATCATATTCAACTTGCAGTAACTAAAGAACATATAAAGCATGTATCACATCAAGGAACACAAGAACACCAGATTTACGTGGAAAACCCTTAAAAGGGAAAAACCATAGTGAGGATTAGCTCACAATATATTATAACCAGTTACAATGTTTGATACAAAAAGGTGGATTCATTGTTCAAGGACTCATTGTCCAAAAAAGAGAGAATGGCTCATTGTTGATGGCTCATTGCCCAGAATAGAAAGAGATAGAAGAAAGAGTGACTCACTACCCAAGATGAACTGCTAACAATGTATCTGACATATGTTGAAGATACAGTTCCACTAAAGCTCAGAAAACTGACTTAACACACTTCATATTTCACCACAACTATAATTTGCACTTCTCTCTACACCAAATCTCGCACACACTCTCTCTACACACTCTATCCACACACTCGCACAATGAACCAACCTTGTATATACCACGACTATCCAAAACATCAATTAGGTCGGCCTAATTAGATATATCGTGCACCACATAACCTATCAGCTCAAAACATTGACACACATGCCTTGCAGAATAAACCAAAATGTGTACACCTCCAAAATAGGTCAGCATGACCCATAATTACTCCCATAAATCTACTCCTTACATACTTCAACTTTGCATGACCCCAAAACCTTTAGGTCAGTACCATATAACAAAATTGGTGAAGTAACGATGAATGAACCAACTGTTCACTCACAACTCAACATGCGGACCACCACAACACTTGCCACTTGAAGCACACATACTTTTGACATCTATAAACACTTCCTCAAAATCACATAGAAAAATATTCATTCGCAATGGAATCTAAAGCATTCCAACATACACTTTGTACCAGTAGTACTTCCATTAAACAGAGTTGATACTCTATCAACGTTATCTTCAACTACGAAATACATACAAGCTTGAATCTTTGGATTTAGACACCTCCAATATGCACTAGTATTACTTAAAAACTATGTGACTGGATTCTTCATAGTGGAGCAATGCAAATCACAAAACTGGTTCACTAAACATTAAAAACTATACACCGAGACTTTGACAAATCTGCAAAACATTTGGTCTTCTTTGGACTAACACTACTATATCTCTATAATGGGTTGTCATCAATGACAACACCATACACGGTCATGCTCATCAATCTTCAACACTCTCCCCACACCATACATCATCATGCTCATGTTGTCAACAACCCAAGTCTTCAACAATCTCCCCCTTTGTCATTGATGGCAACACGCTCTCACTCTTCAAAACCAAAACTGCTCAAACTACTCCAACTACTCTCCACCTTTACTACTCTCCCCTTTGACATCAAGGAAAAAGGGCTCACTAAACGGACATACATAATCCCCCTGGAAGATACATACATACATAATAGTAACTCCCCCTTATTGCATCTCTCCTATAAAACATACTTCTCTGACAATTTATATTAGAGTAGCTTCTCCTAACAATGTTATCCATCAAAATTGACAAAAATGTATTGCAACATTATCCACTACTTCTACATATGTACATAGAAATCAGAAACAACATAAGTAAAAGGGAAATGTACATATTCAACTCTTAGAGGGTAGAATACCCTTATTATACACCTTCTACATAGAAATCAAAAACAATATAAGTAAAAGAGAAATGTAAATATTCAACTCTTAGAGAGTAGAATACCCTTGTTAGACACCTTCAACTTTGCAAGGTGTGTCTCCCAATCCTTCTTTCCCATATCCTAATCCTTCTTGGTGAAGGCAAGTACATATTGCACTGATTCTCAAATTAAATAAGGAGATCTTCCCGTTCATCTAAAGAACTAGGCACTAGATTCTTTTGCACCACCTTATCTACACTTACTAACACTCCAATAAAGGATGTAATCTTTGCACTCACCAAGTCGCTAAGTTGACTATACTGCATGATGATATTTTCTTTATGTTCTTGAAATAGGAAGAACTGTCCATGCAGATTCTCTATCGCTGCCCTTGTTGCACCATCTGCATCATTTTCTAGTTCATATGCACCAGAGGCATGAGCAATTTGTGCCTCTATTGAGTCCATTTGGTCTTTTATGCTCCTTGTAGAGTTAGGCCATTTTAAGCAAAACTAAAACAAAACTTTTGCTTCTTCCAAGCACTCTTATACATCTTTCAAGTTTCCTTGCAACTTGCCATGTGCAACACTGCATTTATAAGATACTTTGGTCATTCTCATGTCATTGACCTTCTTTGTTATTTCCTTTTCCAATTTCTCTTCTAGACCGACATAATAATCCTTAAAAGAATATAATAGCAGCTTCAACTTCTACACACCAGAAAAGGAATCATCAATAGTTGTACCTAGAATACCTTCTTGTAGCATCTTAACAACTTCCTCAATCAATTTTACACTCTTTTGGTTGGTTTGTAATACAAATTCCTTCATTACCGTGGAATGAAATGCATCACCAAGTTGTAGCTTGTGCAAGGGAAAGATCTTACTCATATCAACTTTTCCTTGTTTCATAGGTGTTTGCAAGAGTTGTGCAGACACCATCGATTCAAACTGCAACTGCATATCTAATAAATCCTTTAAAGAATCTCTAGATGCTCTAGAGGATTTGCCAACAATTTTTACACTTTCTTCTTCCTTCTTATCTTTCTCATTCTCTTCATTGTTGGAGCATTCTTCTGCATTATTTTCTTCTTCAACAGACTTCTCATTATTCAGAGGAGGCGAGTTTTCATCCTTTTGTGCCTCAGACTTCTCTGAGATTTCTTCTTCTTTCTACTCATTATCCTTCTCCATATCTGAAGGGGGAAAATTTTGTTTTTTTTGTGCTCCATCATTCTCTAGGATATTCTACATATCATCATTCTTTTCTTCAGCAACAACATTCTCCACCGTTAGAGGGGTATTATTTGTAGCCATGTCTTCTTGTTCGTTCTCAAGCTTAGGCACATGCTCATGTTGTGCATTTTTAGGCTCATTGATTTATGAGATAAATGTATCATTATGCATTTGTTCTTCACTATTTGGAGGGACTCTCAACCCTTTAGAAAATTCTTCTACCTTTTGTAGAGTCTCATTCTTTAGTCTTTCAATATCCTCTTTGTCTCTGCTCATTAGTGTGTTGACTCTTTGTTTTGTTCTTAATTTCCTATTGTACAGTTTAGAAAATTTATGCATGTCTTCATGTGTTAGAGAAGAACCAATCTTCTCCAAGGAAAATTCCTTTATCTTCAAATGGCTTCCTATCTTCTTATAGTTAAAACATTCTTCAAATCATCAGGAAATTGATCTTCAATTTTATCTAAGCCAGTGTCAAAAGTTTCCATATACTTAATGATGGCTTCTTCAATGGTTATCTTATCCTCATTATAAGAATTCAAATACATTTTGGTTGTCTCTTCCAAGAGACCAAATTCTAAATTACTATTAAACAAAGTATCAAATTTCAAGGGACTATGTTCCCTTGCCAAAGGGGTCTTTTCTTTCTTTTTCCCCTTGCCTTTAGCATATTTTTCTTCTTCTTCTTCTATCTTTTTTTCTCTTCTTAGAATAGAAAAACCTTTCTTTTCTTTTTGAACCTCTTGTTCACTTTTAGTATCTATAATGTCAACTTTTGTCCTCTTTGCACTAGTCTCTTTCGCAGTGGCTTGAGACTTCTTCTTCTTCTTAATCAATTGTGGTCCTTCTTCTTCTACACCTTCCTCATCCTCACAGCTAATGTATTTTTCTTTGGTGACCTTTTCTTTTCTTCTCCTCTTAGGAGGCATTTGTTGTACAAAAGGGCCAGATGCTTCTTTCTTCTTTGAACTAACTATAACTTTTATTTTGGAGGATCTAGGAACAATTGGAGAGGGGGTAGAGGTCCTAGCTGACCTTCTTATACTTGGAGTTCCTTACGGAGCAAAATATGTGGCCTTGATTTTCTCTGTAGAACCCTTAGGTGGGTTCACTATCTCTTCCAACTCTACTTTCATCTTCTCCACATTCTTCTTAATTTCCTTCTTGTTCTTCTCCAGATTCACCTAAATGGATTTCTTTGTAAATGTACCAAATCTATCCACAAATGGATCTCTTGGCTTGCTCAACACAACTTCGGAAAAATTGGGAAGCTATGCTTCAATTACTTCATACCCAAGCTCTGGAACCCAAACAACTCTAGGTTCTACTACTTCCATAATAAAATGATCTCTGCTAACCATGAAGGTTATATCATTCTTGTACTTCTCAACTACACTTTTTCAGAATTTTGTATCTTTCTTGCATTTTTCCCTGAAAAATCTTGAAGAAAACCCACAACATAGAATTCTAGGTTTTTATGTTCCCTAACCTTCTCAAGTGGTCTCTAATTTACACTACAACATGAATGTTGTCTAACCACACAATATTCTTTGTACCAGGAACTTCTTTGAGAAAGTAAAACAATAAACATACAATTAGGGTACTATACTTGAAGGGTTACTGAGATTCTTTGTTCTTCTAAAGATTATCCATCAATTTTTGTCTCAGTAGTTTGCACAAATCAATATCAAGACCTTCTTTCATCATCTGGTGAGCAATGTGAATAGCGGTAGCCAACACAAAGTTCTCCCTGTTCATATAAAATATCTTATATCCAATCACCATCGATACATACTTTACCGTCAAATCATCAATATCTTTCACTGGTAGGGCGTGTTTATCAAATTTTGCACTTGTGAGCTTCATTACCATTTCATTCTTCATGGCCTTCATTGCCAAAACAGGTCCATTTGAACACAACCTCATAGCAACCCTAATCACTTCATTGTTTATCATGTGTGACATATCCAACCACATGAACTTATCATGAATTTTTTTGAGCATGTACTTGACCCACACATCCTCATAGAAAAAGTTTGGAAAGTTGTTCCATACATCCAACTTCTTTTCTGTCAAACTTTCAAGTTCATGTTTCAATTTAAAATCATCTCCTGTCAACTCATTTACCCAATATTCTGCAATCTTTGTGTGATCATATTCTTCCATTTTTGTGTGAATGTAGATTCGCACATCCTTTGTGTGCATCACACCGTATACAACCCTCAAAAATGCTCCTTCAGGGTTCGTCTCCATTGATTTATAAGGGTGTTTCTTAAACTTAGGTCTTGATCACTCCAAGACATCAATTACTTATGGATTAAGCATCTTGAATCACTTATGAAACTAGGGTTAAGCAATAAATGATAAATACCTTTGAATTCTTTGTTGGTAGGGTTTTGCACAACTACTCAAAATCACTTCAAATCGCCTCTACTCCACTCTTCACTTCAATTTATTGATTACAAATGAATTAATCATGTGCAAAATCACATATAAACACCTTTTTGATGACCTAAAAATGCATTGATTGTAGTTGACAGAGTTAGGTCAAAAACTCAGCAAGCCTTCACTATGTTATCACAGGTACCTTCAATCACTTCACAAATCTTTGCAACAAAAAATTTCATACCAAAAATACTATCAACAGATCAACCATGTCAATCTACACATGCACCAGTGTGTTGAAGGCATCAACACCGCATCTTTGGCAAGGGCTGGAAGATTTTTCTAAAACTCCCCTAAGCCAAAGCTCTTCATTTAGTTTTTGAAGGAAACATCTTCACCAGGGGCTGGCACTGATTCACTTTCACTTCACTTTCTTCTTTCTTTTTTTAGATCTTGTTCATTTCCTTCTTCATTTCAACCAGATCAATCTTATTTTCTACCAGATTACTCTTCTTTTATGAAATAGAGGGTTTCACATTCTTAGATCTGCAAAACTTAGCTATGTGTCTTGGTTTGTTGCACTTGTAACATCTGACAACTTTTTGAATAATCTTACTTTTTGTCATTTTAGATCTATATTCAAAAGTCTTATGCCCAAATCCATTGCATGTATAACAATAACCATTATTGTAACCATTCATAATTTGAATTTTGCATTCACTAGCTTTATGACCAAATATATTGCATGTAAAACATTGATCGAGAAAGGATTGACCCTTATGATTCATTATGCTTCTACATTCTACAACTCTATGTCCAAATGTATTGTAGGAATAATACTAATCATTAAAATATGAATACCTTTGTGCAGTAGGTTGTCTAATAAGAGGTATTTTTGAAATCTTTCTTCTGGTTCCAGACTTGTTTGACATTTTTCTTCTTTTTAGTGTTGTTTGAAGCCTGATTTACCTTTGAACTTTCCCCTTTCTCAAACCCTAAACCTTCTTCGTCTTTTAAAGCCTTCTAATTTGCAATCATCTCATCAAGCAAGGTGGAACTCTTCTTGAATTTTTCTTCTTGATTCTTTGTTCTCTAGATCTAATCTCAAAGTCACAATATCTTGTTCAAGCCTTGAATATTCTTCAAATTTATCTTTTAATTTAGCATTTAGGCAATCTTCAACTATTTTTCCTTCTTCAACTTGCACTTTCAAACTGATGATAGTCTCATTTGATTGCTTGAGCTACTCATTTTTTTCCTTGACTCTTTATGTATCTTTCTTGAGTTTCTCTCTCAACTTCTTGATAGACTCATTTGCATCATTAAGATCCTTTTTCATATCTCTATTCCTAGCTTCTACTTTATCTAAATCATCAAGGGTTGATTTGATTTCTCCTTCCATATCAACCTCACAATATTCTTTAGTAAACCCTTTAGGGATAATCTCTTCCAAAGGGATAGGATACTTCCTTATAGCCATGTGTTCAACCTCCAATATCTACCTTAGCGATCAAGCCAATAGAAGGAACCGAGCTTTGATACCAATTGTTGAACTCCTAAAATATTGAAGGGGAGTGAATCAATATTCACTAAAACTCATTAACTTTTTCAATTCAAACATTCATTCAAAGCATCATATTCAACTTGCATTAAATGAAAGGAACATATAAAGCATGCATCACACTAAGGAACACAAGAACACCAGATTTACTTGGAAAACCATTGAAAGGGAAAACCCACATTGGTGAGGATTAGCTCACAATATATTATAATTGGTTACAATGTTTGATACAAAAAGGTGGACCCACTATCCAAGGACTCATTGTCTAGAAAAGAGAGAATGTCTTGCTTTCGGTGGCTCACTTCCCTATAAGAGTTGAAGATTAGCTCAATAACCAAGACCATGTACAAAAACAATGAAAACCTTCTACAAGAGATTATGCAAGAATATGAGCTTGCTTGATATTAATACCTATCAAAATGATGATGAGGTATGAAGTATATTAACACATGTGTACAATGACCTTCCTTATATAGGCAAGGTGAGGAATAAGATTAAACATGATTGTGACATGTGTCTTAATCCTATGACATGTGACAACTAACAACCTAACTACCTAGGAATCATGCATTACAAGCTAATAAGATAAGTTCTAGAAAAACCAACGAAGACTTCTAGAAAGAATCTTATATCCTAAGTAAACTTAACATGCGAATAAGTCCCCTAAGTCCCTAGTAAGATAAATTACTAGGTACATGACATATATTCACACCAACACCCCCCCTTAACTGCAACTTAGGGAGAAGATTATTATACAAATGTAAAAAGATACAAATATGGGTCCCAGCTACAAGGCCATTGTAGGTACCCATGTACAAATGTAAAAGAAATCTCTCACAAACGAAGAAAAGGAGAAAACCTCGTGGGACAAAATTCCTCCCAAAAAGAGAGAAAATAAACAATCAAGTGAGAAAGGATGGAGGAATCCATGATAACCCCCAAGTACACCATCCGTCACATAGATACATTACAATCAATAGCCCCCTATTAGATGGAAATAGAGAGACTATGTAGCCCCCCCCACAATGTATAATCACCTACAAAAATGGTAAGTTCCTGAAGACAAAACATGATCCAATGTAGACAAACAACTTGTCTCCCTTTTGGAGCCTATATTGGCATGGTGTGATGGTTTAAAGGTGGCATTATTGTTCTTGCCACCAAGGTTCAAACCCCATTGGGGTGGTATTGTTGAATGGTTGTATTCTGGTTCATAGCTCCAATTCAAAAGCATTTACCCCTTGAATAAAAAAAATTGTCTCCCTTTTGGAAGAAACAAAACCAAGTACAAATGCAGGAATGCTTCCCATTCTAGATAGGAATTGAAACAAAGAAGCATGAATGTGTATGATGATGATGTCTCTGAAAATTTTTCATTTGCCTCCTTTCCACTGAAGATGAAGATGCCACAATCAAATCAGGTGCATGCCCAATCAATGAAGAAGGTGATAAATCAAGACTATGTGGAAACTGATGTTGAATAATATCCAAAGAAAAAGATGGTTTGACATCAGTTGTGTGATGATTGTCATCAAAGAGGAGAGTTAACCCCTCAAATGTGTCCTCCATATCTGAAATGTGAGAGTCCACAAATAATGATGCATTGTTTGATAAATAGGAATCCCAATCAGGAAGACAATGAGATAACTATTGTAATGAATCATTGGAAGTTATCAATGAATCATCAACAAAAAAGGAATAGTCTAGTTGAACATGAGTGATGGGAGCCTCAATTAGTGACTTTTCATAAGGAATCACTACAGGTGAAAGTACAACAATTGTCCCATATGGAGAAGAAGGAGCATCTAAAGAACCCTCATCATCATCTAAAGATCCAAATTATTCCAAATTTGTAAACTCTTGCATAGTATTATGATCATAGGGAATCCTATTTGGAAAATAAAGTGGAAGAAGACAATTTGAAATAGGATCATCTGGAAATGGATGAGTATCAGGATCTCCATATATCTCCCAAATTTTAGTCCAATGAGGACACACAAAATGATCAATAGAATTCAAAATGTCATCATCAATATGCATTGCAATAACTCCCAATACATGATCCCTTTTGCAATTCCATGCAAATTTCTTACTATCAGTACTAGGAGGGGAACAAGATTATACAAATGTGGCAACAAGCAAAGCCATCTGAGATGTTTTATGATGCCATCTCTCCATTTTTTATAGTTTCCCCTTTTCAACATAATCATAGAAGGATGAAATAAAAACCCAATAATGAACTATGATAGATCTTCAAAATGACAAAGACAATAACCTTCAACAACAATTAGAAACTCTCAAATCTAAAAATACAACTAAAAATGAAGCCCCCCACAAATAAAACTTCTCCAAGAGACAGGATGTCCAAGGTATAACCAAAAAGAAAATATGCAAAAATATGAATAAATCACACTTGGGGTTGAATCTAAAAATAGTGTATAAACCAAATTAAAGAGCTCTTGAATACCTTTCTAATGCAACTTGAATCACTAAAATCGAAGAAACTGGTAGAAATTTGTGAGCTTGGAGGTCCAAAGGGGAGATCTAACTTTAGTTGCTAATAACTTGTACCTGCAACAAAATATTACAAAATGGTCTCTACCAATATAAAGTACTCGAAACCAAATTTTCATTGATACCTTTTTTACATAATTTTGATACTCTGGTGAAAAGTTATGGCAAAGTGAAAAACAGTTGTTTGGAGGCACTAGTAGGCTAAGTAGGGTAAAAAATTAAGCCTCTCTAGGCTTTAGCTCTTGGTCTATAATGTGACCACGATGATAGGGGGTAGAAAAAAAGGTCGTCATTGCTAGGTGGTGGTGGGGTGATGTGAGGCGACAGTGTCGCTACACTGGCACTTTGCCAGGATAAGCTCCCAACCTGATGATATGACCTGGTCATTATAGTAAGAACACAAGGTTGGAAAATGAAGGTGACTGGCGAATGGACAAACCAAGAACACGAGGGCTGGCAACGATGTGATTGCCCAGTCAACAAATGGGCTGACAAACCCTTGCAAAAAATAAATGCCTCACTTGTACAAAATACTTCATGAGTTTTTAATTAGAAAACCCCAAATAATAGTCCTCAAAAAATGTTTTTTTAACCCCACAAATAAATTGAATCCCTCAAAATTGAATATGCACGATATAAATATTAATTCCCAAAATATATAAAAAATTTAGCCTGATAAAACATTTATAAATCATAGAAAATTATTGAAAATAATATTTTTTGAAAAATCATACCATACTTGAGGGGTTGTACAGCCTGCTCGGGTAAAAAAAATATTGCCTCACAAACAATTGACGCTAAACATTGGCAAATTTTATATCAAAATTTGTCTCTCAAGCCTTCTGAAGATGATGGTTGGGTTGATTCAGGCTGAAAATGGACCAGAAGGTCTGCTACCTCCAGATCTTGAATTTCTTCAAACCCTCATAACTTTGGCAAAAAATGTCAAAGTTAGGAAAAGCAAAAGTCAATCTTGACTTTCTCATATGCCTTGAACTTGAATATGAGCTCAGATTTCCTCCAACACATGCCAAAAGTGACCTTCCATGAAAACCCACATATAGAGAAACCCTCAAATCTGGTATTTTTTTCAATTTTTTTTATTCCCAGGTTCAACATATGGTGCAAGGGAAGAGCATACTCAGCCTTACTAAAAATAACCTAGATCTCTCACTAGAAATAGCTCAACCCTTAGATCTAAGAAGGGATTTGCAAGGCTTGGATCTGATACCATGTAAGAGATAAAGATCAGCTCAATACCCAAGACCACCTGGAAAAATAATAAAAACTTTCTAAAAGAGAGTATGCAAAAATATGAGCTTGCTTGATATTAAGACCTATCAAAATGATGATGAGGTATAAAGTATATTAACATATGTGTACAATGACCTTCCTTATATAGGAAAGGTGAGGAATATGATTGAACATAATGGTGACATGTGTT
>VDFB02378647.1:0-53590 GCA_007258455.2 Sequoia sempervirens
TAAATAATACATTAATTCTTGGTGGAGTTTTTTCACGAAAGGGTTTCTCCACAGTATATGCTTGTGTAATCTTTCTAATATCTTGTCTAATTCTTGGACAACTTCTATCTTCATTCTACAAATGGTAAAATGAATTAATCAGATAATCACCCACAAATAATTTGTAACAAAGGATTTAAGCATATTTAAATCGGCAATCATAAAGTTTTACAAAGTATTAAGCTACATAAACACCTGAATTTTCAACATTTGGTATCAAAGCTGAGGTTGGGTAGAGTATTGGGACGCCTTTCTCTTGAAAGATTGGAGGTTTTTTGGCTTAGTGGGATCTTTTATTATTTTTTGTTATTGCTGATTTTGGAAAATAAGTTTGTTACAATGAGTTT
This sequence comes from Sequoia sempervirens, assembly GCA_007258455.2. NCBI lineage: Eukaryota > Viridiplantae > Streptophyta > Pinopsida > Cupressales > Cupressaceae > Sequoia > Sequoia sempervirens. Next base: position 387 of record VDFB02378647.1, read on the forward strand.
GAATTCTCGCTTAGAAATTGAAAGGTTCAATGGATCTAATTATGAGATGTGGAAACTAAAAATGGAGGATCTCCTTGTAGAGAGAGATTAGTGGTTACCTGTTGGTAATGAGACAAGGTCACCTACAACGATGTCAGATGAGGATTGGGCTAAGCTTGATAAGAAGGCAAGAGGGACCATAAGACTATGTCTTGTTGATGTTGTTCTCTTGAATGTTTCAAAAGAAACTATTGCATATAAGTTGTGGAAGAGAATAGGTGATATTTATCAAATTAAAAGTCTTACTAATAAGTTGTATTTGAAAAGACAGTTGTATTCTTTAAATATGAAAGAAGGTTATTCTATTGCAAATCATTTGAATGCTTTTAATTTTATTCTAAGTTAGTTAACATTTGTAGATGTAAAGCTAGAAGATGAAGACAAATGCATATCAATGGTAGTGGTGCAGATCCTAAGATGGACAATATAATTCCTACTCTCCTATCAGAGGAGATGAGGAGGAAGTCTAAAGAGGAAATCCAAGATGCCTTGTTTGTAAAAGGTAGGCCTGGGAAAAAGGAACCTAAGGGAGACAAAGAAGGAAAGGGTAAGACTAAAGGATGATCTAAAACCTCTGGTAAGAGTAAGGTAATTTGTTGGAACTATGGGAAACCAGGACATGTGAAGAAGGATTGTAATAACAAGAAACAGAGTTATGATTGTTCTTCAGAGGAATCCTCAGATGTCAGTAATGATGCATTGGTTATTTCAACTAATATTATTTGTGATAACTCTTTGCTTCATGTTTTAGAGTGATCTTCATGGAGAGGATGGTAGTCACGATGCCATGTGTAACTTGGTACCACAGTTCAGTGGGAGTTGTTGGCAGTGACGTGGATGCATCATTGGTAAGGTTATCTTCATGTGATTGAGGATATGGTTTTTTATTGGTTTAGAGTGGTTACTATTATGTCATGGTTTACTCTTGATTCTAGATTAGAGTTTGGCATATTACATGTTCTCTTGAGACCAAGATGTATGTTATGGTGCATGTGATCTCCTAAGAGGAGATGGTTAGATCATAAATGTCATGTTTATGTTCAATATTGAAGCTTTGACATTGATCTTGTGTAGTTCTCTTATGTATTGGGTACATTAATCATTTGCTTGATTGCTTCATGATAGTGCTATGTTGCATTTGGAGTTGGGCATGGATTGGTTGGTTATAGGTCCTCATGGATAATCGGAGAAATAGGTGGGGCTTGAGTTCTCTTATGGTTAGAGACAAAGACTTGAATTGGATTGTAGAATAATGGACAAAGATAAACTCTAGAGTGATAGACTTGAAGCAAGCTCTAAAAGGTTTATCACAAGGATTTTTTAAACACATTAGGGGAGCTACCATTTATTGGTCTTTAACTATTTTTTTTTAACCAAAAGTGTATTGCAAGAGAAGAAGGGGACCTATTCACATAATAAAGATTTAATTGAGATTGGATTTATTTAATGAACTAATTCGAAGTTGTTGGTTGGTGATACACGTGCAACTTGTGCCCATTTACTACTAGTGTTTTGGTATCTCCATCGATCAAAATTAGTCACACTATTATTAAACAACTCATCTATATCATATGGACCCAATAGATGAGTATACCTTTTACCTCTTAAATCTCTATACCTAGAACTAAACAATAAAGTTCAATCTCCTAAGTTATAGTACTCTTTCTCCTTAATTTGTTGATCATGCCACAATTTCCTTTATCATTGAAAAAGTTTAGTCTATTATGTTACCTCCTTTCCTAGCTCATCCATGTAAGGAAGTTAAGGTAGCAAAACAATTTCCTACATTAATCTTGGGAGGAGGGTAATGGAAAAATTTACATATCTTTACAACAATTACAAAAGCTTAAACATAAATAAACATAAATTACATACATACCACAACATAGTAATTTACATGGGGAAAACCTTTTGAGGAAAACCCCACACTTGAAAATTTGGCCAATATATTATTCAAAAATCATGAAGATTACAATATACTCGAAAAGAAATATTTTCATAGGAGTTATCACCAATCAAAAAATCCAAAGGAAGAAAAAAAGCTATCAGATTCTTAGAATACATCACCATGCACAACTGTAATACAATACCCTCATAACATACGGTTTCCAAGTTACAGGGCAAGAAAAGCCAAAAAAAAATACCATCAGATCTTAGACCCAATAATGACCGGTCTAGATTTATAATAATAAATATACATAAAGTGCATATTTCGAGGGCAAAACCTCTAAACCCTCACTAGGGCGCATGGCCCTCAGACCCCCCATTGGGATGGGCCTCTGAACCTTGCAAGGAGGGTACCTCCCCCCCTGCATTCAAATATGTTAACCTCTTATAATCACAAGGTTAAGACACCATTTTTCCTAACATTCCCCCACTTGTTGAACACCTTGCAAGATCAATGGGAGGATCAATACCATGATTTAATTTCTAGGGGTCAAGAGGCCCATAAAATCCAAACACCATCTAAACTACAAAATTCATCAAATTTTATACCTTAAGTAGCTTCACCCTGCCATCCTCAACCATAGCTCTGACAAAATGATATTAAACATCAGTGTGCTTGGTCTTAGCATGAAATGTTCGGTTCTTAGTTAGGCATATCACAAGTTCTAACTGCCACAATAAATTTTGATTGCATATTGTTTTATTCTAGCATTTGGACATAGTATCTTAAGCTAAATGGCTTCTTTACAAGATGAGTAACTACCATATACATAGCTTCAATAGTGGATAAAGCAACCATATATTTCACTTACTCATCTAACTAATTGCACCACCAAATAAAGTAAACACATAAGAATTGGTGGATCATCTGCTATTAACATCACTTTGCCTAGTTTGAATCCATGTAACCATGAATATCAATGAAAAGTGTGTCTATTATTAAATTACCGTGATAACATGAGAAATACTCTGAGTCACCCCATAAGTATGTGAAAAATCTTTCAACCGCATCCCAATGAACTCTACCATGATTAGACATATATCTGAAAAGAAATCCCACAACTTGGGCAATGTCTAGTCTAGTGCAAACCATAACATACATCAAACTCCCAACTGCACTCTAGTAAGGCACTCTTCTCATGTCTTCCATCCTCGATGGGGATGTTAGACAACCTAAAACAAATAAATTCATTCCATTTGTAAAATGAACACACAATGGACTACAATCCCACATGTTTAAAATTGAATTGACATACTTACTCTAGCTAAGCCATAACTTTCTATTCACATCTCTTATAATTTACATCCCAATAATGTGTTTAGCTGCACCAAGATCTTTCAATCCAAATTTAGCTGCAATTTGAGACTTTAGTTCTAAAATATTTCCTTTACCTTTACCAATAAATAACATATCATCAACATATAATACAAAAAATAGGAAAAGATCACCATCAATCTTATTATAAACACAATGATTTGATTTATAATGCTCAAATCCCAAACTCAACACATATGTATCAAATTTCTAGTACCACATCATGGGAATTGTTTTAGGCCATATGAATATTTATTCGATTCGTAAACCAAATTACTTTTACCTTTCACCATGTAGTGCTCTAGTTGCATCATATAAATATCCTCCTTCAAATTACCATGAAGGAGGGTCATTTTCACATCCATTTGCTCAACCTCTAGACCATACCCAACAATAATAGAAAATAAAAATATAATGGATGTCATTTTTGTAACAATAGAAAATATCTCACCATAATCAACACCCTCAATTTGAGAGTAACCTTTTTGCAATAATTCTGTTTATAGAGTGCCCAATACCCATCCAGCCAGATGATGCTTCTGACATCGTTTAGTCAACATGTTTTTATTTAGAGTAATTTTTAAGATCCATATCTATTTTCAGAAGCTGGCCTTAGTTCATCATAAATCTTAATGGTTTCCCATTGTTCATCAGTAATATATACCAAATCTCAGTTCTTTAATGCCAGGTATTCAAAGAAAAAGACATCTCCAGTCAAGTGGTATTTTTTGGTGGGATCATCTGTTTCTTCCCAGACCTAAACAAGTTTAGTTGGAGTTACCTCCTCTTCAAAGTTAGGCTATGTGAATCTCATCAACTGCCATCTATTAGGGCCTTCAGTTAAACTTCATCACCATTAAGGAGTTGGATCATCTTTCCATTCCTTTAATTTTGTTTTACAATCCAACAAGAGAGCATTCTAAAGAATAACCTTCCTGCTATGATGTTACTATTATGTGGGATCCCAAGTTTGTATCTTTCTAGTATAAGCTATATCTAGAGAATTCACATTCCTGTTTCTAAGTTGTTTCCACTTCTCCAGTGTGATGTGCATATTCTCAACCAAAATATAAGATGTCCAAATTGGAAAGCAGCATTTCTGACTGTTCTTTGCTAGGTTTTATCATGAGGTTGGAAGTCTTGGAGACCTAATAATTGGGCAGCAATTGTAACTTTAGCCCCAGAGGTAATAGCATGCCTTAACATGTCTCTCTTCTGTGTGTCTCTGTCATTATTACATGGAAATCAGATGTGCTAGATATTATATTGAGAATGGCATTATCAAAGGGAATTCAATTGCTTTGAATGTGAAGGATTTAATCCCACACCCAGCAAACAAGGTGATTTTGATTTAAGGATTACCAAAAGTCTAGCATAGATGATTTTTCCAAAGTTCAAAAGTTGTTTGTGAGATGGGTTTGATAAATGTTGTGACAAATGAAAGTGTTGGTTTGATCCTAGATGAACCTAGAAAGACTTTGTTTACAAGATCAAGGTGTTGAAGAACATGCTATGCCTCTAAGGTGTTTCAAAAATCATAAGGTTCATATTGAGCATACATATTTGGATTGTTGAGTGAAATAATCCTATAAAACCTTGTTACCTTCTTGCTTATCTTGGTGTATTGTCTTTGGTTGCACTTTGTAATGCATCTCTTGATAGCTTTTTGAGTATGACTCCTAAAATTGAAGTTTTTGCATAAAGACTCTTGCTTTAGAATCTTGACTTTGCGAGAAATCATGAGAAAAAACACATATGTGGGGTTCAATTGTCTTTTATCTTGATTAAATGGATTCCTTTTACCACATCAACACTTCTTGCTTAAATTCCAAACTAAATGTCTATGTCTTAACTCTTTTTCATCCCGCAAGGTCCATTATGTGAAAATCAAAGAGTCAAGGCCATAGTTTCCTTAGGTTGACTTTGGCGAGAGAAAATTGAGATATGGGCCCAAATATTTAGAAGCCTATAAGGATAAAATCCCTAGGGACAAGTAGTAATAATTGGACTCTTCAAGGATATTTTCTCTTTCCAAAGGGTTTGAAATTTGATGACTTGTTTAATGTTTGTTTCAAAGTTTGAGATCCAAGCAATGTGTCTGATTGACTCACAAATTGCACAATCCTAGGTTTGAAATGGCCATACTTGTTGAGTGCCCACTCGGATTTCTCCAAACACTAAGACAAAGTGAACAGTTAGAGATTTGGCGACACTAGTTCCCCTCCACGACACACACTTTTCGGGACTGCCAAATCTCAAAATCTTGAAGATTCAAAGACCTTAAGGATTTTTTTGTTTCTTCTTTGAATATTACAAATGTGGGGCAGCTTCAAAACGACCATTCTTGCACCAACAAGCATTAAGGATTTTGGTCGCTAAACAAATGGGTTGTAGTAAGGACTTCCATTTAAGGTGGCCATAAACACGACAAGATTAGCTTAAGATTATGGAGAATTAGGAGGCCTCCCAGTCCTTTCCCTAAGGAAGGATTTTGACATATCACATGGATACTATGGGTGACACTTATCGGTATGACACATCCGCACTAGTTGTTAATGACTTTCGTCACAACACATTTATATATAGCGATTGGAATATCTTGGCTTTAGCTTGTTACCGCTTGGGTCGTTCCCTCCTTTTGAAGCGGGGGGGCAGGCCCTCTAAAGATAAACAAAAGCAAAGAAGTATATTTGTAGTTCGACAGCCCATATCGTGTAAAGCGCAAGGAGGGATCACACACAATGTCTTTTCTTCACACTAGCATGGGGGTTCAATTTAGGTCAAATTGCAATGTGGGTGGACACTGAACAACAAATGTCAATGGAATGCTTTTAGTTCTCAAGATCATGGTGTAGCTTTGAGAGCCCATTCAAGTGTGAGTTATAAAAATCACAAAACAAATAAAACCTAGAATTCTATCTTCAATGGCAAAGTAAAAGGTGTGACTAGTTTTAAGCGCAAAAATAGAATTTTCTTGTCAATTTTAATACAAGTAATATCTAATTAAGTTCCTAATCATTGATTTCAGTGGACAGCTTTGAAGCAAGCTTGGGTTGTTGTTAATTTTAAGCCCAAGTGAATTCTAGTGGTCCTAAACCAGAGGAAAATGAAAAGAAGAATTGGAAAGCCTAAAATTTATTATAATGGGCGATAAAATGGCACTAGTTTTCAAGTCAATTTCCTCTCTTCACCAGCAAGAAAGTGACTAGGCAACAAAGATACTCTCTGCAGGTAATAATTGTACGTTAAAATGAGGCAACACCTCTGAGCAAATGCAAAGGAGTGATTCTTCACGATAAATGCAACTTATAAATATGATGCAATCCTCCAAGCTGATCTCATATAAAATAAATTAGATAGAAATAAGCCGGACATAAAGCGATACTCTATAGCAAGGTGATCGTAATGGCAATACAAGGCTGACATAACTTGTGAAGATCTTGAAAATGGTGACAGTATTTTTTAGAAAGGTAGTCTTGGAGATGAAGTGAAATGATACCATCTCCATGTTGTAAAATGGGCTCAAGCCAAATTTATCAGGAAGATAAAGGGAATCCCTCTAAGCATACAAATCATAGACATAGACCCTACAATGGCCCAAAGCACAAGACCAACAAACACTAGTTAATCATGTTGGAAACACAAATCAAGCATTCCCTATGAGATTCTTAGCCAAAATGAAGATGAAAACATGAAAATGAAAGCACAAAAAAAGTAAAGATAGCATGCAATCAATTCAAAACAACTAAACTTTCATTCCATAGGGGGATTAATGCTCATTTGATGTAGAAAGAAGCCCTTTCCCAATCCATTTGATAAGCTCCAATGATGTAGTTGATCCAAAGTGTGAGATTTGATGCAAAATGATAACATAAACTAGCTAAAGTGATGGAAATGGTGAAATGCTATGAGTAGTTCAATGCCTATAGTAAGAATGCTTCAAGTTGTGGATGATTTCTTCAAAGAGAAGCCCTCTATAAATAGGGTTCAAGAGTTGAAGAATGAAGAAATTGGAGGAATGTGGGACTAAAGGAGAGCCAATGAGAATGTGACACTTGTCACAAGGCTATTGGTTGAAGTTGGAACACATTTTAGAAAATGTGTGAGTAAAGAGGATGTAAGAGGAATAAATGCATATGGTGAGAGTGTAAGAGGATGTGGGTGAGGATGTGAGAGAGATTAATGCATGTGGTTGGAGATGTAAGAGAGATTAATGTTTGGGCAATAAAGTCAAATAAATGGAGTTATTGAAATAATATTCCCAAAGCATATTCCCTTGTGAGGGAAAATAGGTGAATTAGTTAATTAAAAGAAATTATTTTCATGTGCAAGTTGGTTGGTTAATCAGAGGTTGAGTTTGACCAAGGTTGAGTCAAAAGCTAGAGGATGGGTAATGACGATTAAGAGTCAATTAATTCAAAATTAATTAATTTGAAGGGATTAGGAGATGGTGACATTTGATTTGATAATTTGATTTACTAAATCAAACGAGAGGACTTTAGGGGACTTAATTAAATAAATTGATTTATTTAATTAAACATGATGAACATTAGTGAATTAATCCAATAAATTGCTTTATTTGATTAATACAAGAATTTGATGATAATTTGAGCGTCTACAAGATCATCCTTGGGTTCATCTTCATATTGTTTCATAGTAACCATAGCTAAAGAAGACATGTTTTTATGTCATAATATTGGTTTGCTTCATCAACCCATATATGGTTTTTAAGATTATAGGAGAGTTTTATAGGCGGGTACAACAATAATTTTTTGATGTTAAAGACATTTGAAATGTTCATATCTCTTGACCTATACTCCAGAGTATAGCAACAATAGTTGTTAGCATCTAATATTAGGGGATAACTATCCTTAGGAGTACATGAATGAAGTACTAGAAAATCTATATGTTTCTCCCAACTTAAGTATGTGTTGTTGACAAGAGGGTTGTGATGAGAATTATAATAAGACATTTTTCAAAGCAAAGGGAGGATTACCCTCTTCCTTGATGGTAGTCAAGCCCCTTTGCCTATGTATAAAACTTAAAGACATGCCACACAATTGAATGCAATTTCTAGACGTGATGCTTTTGTAGTATTGATGTAAATGATCCATGTAGATGCTCTTTGGTAAGTGATTTCACAACTATCTATTAATGAACTAGTGATCTAGGTATGCATATGATATAAGATCCTTGTCACTTAGCTCAATGTGTTTGGTGTGTGAGTCAACAAGGTCACAATCAAAATATAGGGAATTTATCCTTGAGATTGAGAAACTTAAAGTTTGTCTAGTGAATTAAGACACAACACGATCAAGTTTGAGGGACATACTCAAATAGAAAAATAGTTTAGAAAGAAAATTATCCAATGGGATTATATTGATGCTAAGTTTAGCCCCTTCCTTGATTCCTATCCATCTCCCTTTACATACATTCCCATACATTCATCCTTAAACATACCATATTTGCAATTATTCTCATATATTTACATCATTTATTATCCTTGAATCCCATATAGTTACCTTGACCCCCACATTCCATATTCTTTGCTTTAGGTAGATCTACAACATGTAGGGTTGATCTTGCACGGTGTGGATCTAAACCAAAAAAAAAAAAATTCTAATTGCCAACTCTTGCCATTTTCACATAGTCGTTAGGAGCTAACTTGACACATGTTTGTGTGACAATTTGTTATGCCTTAGTTTTAGAGGCATTCATTTGATCATTGATCAATCATTTGATCACATTAGGTGTTCTTTGAACAAACATTCACATTTACAAGGATCACATACAAATATTTTGATTTGGAGTTTTAAAAGGAACAATACTTTGCATTAGAATTAATATCTAAATCATTTGCATGATTTTTTACTGTCTATTAATTTTGTCACAATTGTAAATCCAACCTAATAAGGGAGTCAACTTAGGAGAACCTGTATTTTTTGATTTGATGATCCCCCAAGGTATTTTAGTACTACAAATCCATAACAACCAACACGATTTAGAGAATTCATTGAATTGAGTAGCATAGGTCTACATTGTTTCAAATTAGGATTACATGGCACACGATTGCTCCATGATTGTGGAATTGACCTAAAGAACAATTCAAATCCGCATAAGATTCTAGACAATTAACATAGTGAGAACTTTCTACACCTAAGCAAAGTAAAATTTGTGCAAGCACTAAAAAATGTTCTAAGCCCGCGAATGCCATTTTTCATATTAATTCTTCCTCCTTGCATAATTAAACAATTTTAATTATTTGATTATCCCCTAAGGTCATATTCTCTTATTAATTAAATAATTCTTAATTATTTAATTAATTCATTTTCTCCTTATTCCTCCTTGATTAATTAAATAAATTATATTTATTTAACTACAACACTAATTAATCATCCTTTCCTTATAATTAAATAAATTTCTATTTATTTAATTATTCATATTCTTATTTTCTGTTTATAATTAAATAATTATTATTAGTTGTTTAATTATTCATTAGCTTTTTCTTCCATAATTAATTTTATTTATTTATTTAATTATTTTCCACCATTCCCTCCACTATTAAATTATTATTTTTTAGGCAAATCGCTACCTTAGTGGGTAGCACACTTTCTATTAATATTAGAGAAGATTACATCACTTAAGGCCTTTAAAGCATCAAATTGCATGATACAAAATTTAAATCTTGCCTCGACTTTGAGTACAAAACGTATTACATATCCATATTTTCTATTTTTTTAGAGGATCTTAATGTCATCAAATGCTTATGTTTTGCTGATGGAGTTTTCTTCCTTTTCACCTTTGTCCATACTTGTTCTTTTTCAAGGGGAACATTACTATTTTCCACAGATTGGCCAGTGTCACTACTTGGGCCCGACGAGGATGCAACTACTAACGAGGAACCTTCACTACCTTTGGAGAGAATCGTAGAGGTAGTAGCCTTTGTTGGTGAGACCGAAGTATAGTCCCTGTGAGGGGGAGGGGTGGAGGAAGTGCTTTTCTTCAGAGAAATTGAATGAAGTTCAAAGGGTTTAGGTGGATTGGGGGGAATGATATAGTGTTGAGATTTGGCTCCAACCCACCATGAAGGTTTAAGGTTCCCCACATCATGAAGCTTCTGATATTGGGATGATAAGTGTTCCATTGGGAAACATTTCCTGCATCTAAAAGTGATTCTTTCGTAATCAATCAGTTGCTTCCTGTATCTATTACCCACCTTCATCAAAATATTAGCAAGAAGACCATTGGCAAAGTCCATTTCAACACAAATATGAGCACATGTTGAGTTTTAATAATCAATGGTTTCCTCAAAAGCACAGTGATATCTTCCAAGACTATTACCTATAGCCCTCAAACAATCTAGTTCCCATAATTGAATGGGAAGGTACGAAAGTCTTACCCACAAAAAAAATGTGGTGAAAATTTATGTTTGCGGATAGAAATTAGGAAACCATGGTTTCATACACAAAAAATCTCCATGATAGAACCAAGGACCATTCTCCATCACCAACTCCTTGTCTTCCTTTGAATCAAAGTCCAAAATGAAAAACCCCTTTGTATAGGGATAAATGTTGATTTCGCCTTCCATGAATTCCTGCCAGTTGTCTAAGACCCAAGTGTGCAAATCACAAAGTTTTGGCCAGGTCTTCGTGAAATGACAAATCAATGCATGATCGAACAAAAACCCTCTCTGTCCATTGCCAAAGTATCTAGACAGACTTCAGGTGTTTTCAAAGAGAGATGAGTAGGAAAATGCAGGCAAAATTTGGCAGGGGCACTGTTTGCAGTGGCGGCAGTAATTTATGGATCCGAGTGAGGGCCCCCGTCACCAAACATGTTTATCGAATCAAGCCCTAACCCTTTAGTGTGTAAGCGCAGGCCAAGGTTTTTCACATGCCCAAATTGCAAATTTGTAGCCCTAATTGCCTGAGAAAAATCTATTTCATGTGCCCTTTCACCTAGTACAAATACCTGTTTGTCACCAGTTTTGCCTTTAAAATGGCCAACATCATTCTCCTGTTTTGTGAGTCCTATCACTGCATGTAGGAATGTAGCATTGTTCCTGTCTGAGAGATGCGAGACGTCTTCAGAATCATGGAGCGTTGAAAACCCTGGATTAGTGCGCGCATTCATGGTTTCTCCCGTCCAATATCTAATATTTATTAAATAATTTAATATTTTGTCCTTTTCCTCGACTTTTAATTAAATTGGTATTTTAATTAAAAGTCAACCTTTTCCCTTTCTTTTATAATTAAATAATCATTTTTCATTTAATTATTCACTTTCCCTTCTAAATTAAATAAACTCCATTTTTTTGCCATTCTTATCTCTTCATCTCATTTAATTTTCACCATTGATAGTGTGACATTACCTTTTAATCTCCATCGTTACGTAACTAAACTCTATTTTTGTCCTAACCCTATTTCTCTTTGCTTCTAAGCAATTTTATCCATTGGTCAACATCATTCTTCATCTTTCAATACTAGCCCTTCATTTGAAATTGACTTTCTATAAAGAAAAGGCCTCCCATCTCATTTTCATATGAATATATTTTATGCTACTATTATATTGCTCATTCATGAGCAATCACATTCAAATCTTCAACAACTCAAACATAATACATTCAATCTTTTGAGGTTTGCATGTATTTGATTTGATTTAAACTATTTTTATGCATATTTCTATTATATCCATTTTACATGCATACACAATTTACACTACATCAAATTCCCTCTTCATTATTATCCCACAAACTAAACACCTAATCCAAATAATATTGATTTATATTCTTTATCATTCCCACGATCATTTATTTAATATAAATTAATTGTACTTGATTTGTATGCATTTGATTTAATTAGCTGAAGTTATCACTAGGGAAAGATTATTTTAATTTATAATATTTTACCTAAAAAAACCTCCATAAAAAAATCTATCAGTTTAGAGTTTATTTATAGTAAAAGTAAAAGCCAAAGCCACAAAATAAAAATGGCGCGAAAGAAAGTGTTTTATATTTTAATCTTCATTAACCCTAAAAACATACACGTAGAAGTCGAGGTGGCACGAACCAATTGCTTAAAACCGAGGGTCCCCAAATAGAATATCGTGGATTCAAATCTCCTCAACATGGTTAAAAGTTACTGGTTTCTGTCATAAGATCGGGAAGGCATCGTGGGAAAAGGCAAATTTACGGATAGGTAATTGCATTATTACTGTAGGCTCTCCAGAAAGTATTAAATATTATTTAAATTTACAACTTACGGAAGCGAAATTGTATGCATATCCTGGAAATTGGAAACTTATAATTTGAATTCAACCAATCTTTTATCAGGTTTGTGTTTTCGAAAATTCTCGCAAAAAACACATTCTATTTCTCTGCAAGCACTTCTCCTTTCCTGATTAAATCTCATGACCTGCGGTCAAACAAATCCGTTTAAAACCAAGGAAATTCGAATTAGCGACCTTGGGGAAAATATTGAGAAAGAAATAAGACCTAGTTTACGACCATGCCAAACATGACAAATGCTTCCGGCGTTTCTGAAAATACGATGGCCGTAACTTTAGTTGAGCCCAACGGAACGCCTTCTAAAGCGTCTCCCCTTGAAATCGAAGCTTCCGAGTTGCCACCTCTCAAAACTGGGAGTAAAACTCCTCTTGAGGCTTTGAAGCCCCGCCGCGAAATACAAGCGCCGGGAAATTTAACTGCCGTGAGCGTCCGCCCTGGAGCGAAAGGCGAAGGTCCTCCGTATGCTCCAGATGGCTTCCCTGGACCGGAGGATAAGTGGATTTGGAAGGTCGGGAAGAGGAAAAATTCGAAAGGCTACTTTATTGACAGGTGTCTGATTTTGCCTAAATCTTTGCAAGAAGGCACCAGGCAGACCGTATTTGCCAGTAAGAGCGCCGTAGAAAAGTATATGAGGGAAAAGTTTCCGGAGGTCGATCTGGAGAGATTTTTTTCTTCGTTCGTCTGGCCAGTGCGGGGCTCTGGTCAGCCCAAGGAAAAGGGCGGGCAAGGTTAGTTGTTTTTTTGGACTTCTCTCATTTTGATGCATTTTATTCGGCTTTGGACGGCCTATATGACATTATTAATTTAGTCTGGTTGCAAAGACTGTTTGGTGCCGTGGTAATTTGAAATGTGAATTGGTCGCTCTTATACAATTGTGCAATTGAGAAGCAGTTATTGGGAGTTTCTCATTTTTATGCTTTATTTGACTTCGGAGGGATTCCAAAATTAGAATTGGCGACTCTCGTACAATTGCACTTTCCTAGTAGTTATTGGGAGTTTCTTACTTTTCTGGCTTTTTTGGCTTTGAAGTGCCGTCTTATCATATTGGGATTTGAATCTGGTTGCTGTCGTATATGTGCACACTTTAGTGGTTATTTGTAGAATTCTCATATGTTTTTCTTTGGAGGGCCTTATTGCATTGCATTTCAGTATGGTTTCCTTAATTCATTTTGATTATGAAATCGTGATTATGGTGTAGTTGCTGAGGCTGTTGGTTGCCTGATTGTATTCTCGTTTTAGTTTGGTCACATGAATATGGGCTGCCATATTGCATTGAGATTTGAATATGGTTGCTTTCATATAAATGAACACTTTGGTAGCTATTCAAAGTTTTATCATTTTGCTTTATTTTGGCTTCATAGTTTCCTATCAATTTTTTTATTTTAGTTTGTTAACTGCAACTTTCGATCACCTTGTTGCATTTTGATTTTAGTAATCTGACAAACCTTGGGAGAATTCTCAGTTGAATTGGAAAGCACACAATATTATGTCGGCAAAGCAGTGAGGTTCACGATTGCTAGTATCCCAACCATCCCTTCTTTTGACTTGTAATTGCAACATTGATTCTGAAATTTATATTAGCGTCATATCTAGTTCACACCTCCCAATGCCATCAATATCAGCTTGCCTGTGCATATGTAATAGTTTAGGCTAAAGTAGCAAGCAGCTGCATGCAAAGGGGTGTGCATCATTTTCCATCTTGAATATATTTTTCTCATATCTCAATGTAGTTGGCTTTCACATTATTGAACCCTTTTTTGAGTTGCTATTTAACAATGTTCTATGCTTTCATAAAGAATGCAGAGACAAGGGGTTCGAACACCAACAATGTGAGCCATTATAAGAATTGGTTTATGCTCTTTTAAAATCTCTGTTGCACTCTCATGTTAATCGTTGTTCAGAATGATCTACTTTGTGTTCTTGCTTCTGGGACCTTTAGAAAGAGTTATTATCTTACAATTGTTTTCTCTTCAGCCACTGTTTCAAATCATTATAAAATGAGGCACATCTTGTTTCACAAGACCTTAACAAGTGCTTTGATGACTGATGTGGTGTCTTTCTTATGAAATTTGCAATTGTACTCCCCTATGTGAATCGCATCATACACCCTTGGAAATCTAGACAAATCTTGATGCAACAAATCAAGACAATGGTCTGCACATGGGCTCCAATTTATTTCTGGTTGCTTCTCTATAATTAGCTTTGTAGCATGGTAGCTTCCCAAAATTTATGGTACTATCAATAACTAGAATCAAATCCACTTTACCCATTTCAAGAATGGCTTCCTGAGTTCCTCTAAGATATTGAAAAATATATTCAGTTGTCTTCTTTTGGTTCATGGTGTCAATTAGCTTTGAGAACTCTACACCTTGAGGGCAAGCTGACAAAACATGGCCTCTCAAACACTTCAGACCATCAATTACTCAATATGGTTCTAGATCATTCTGTCTTGACATATTAAAAGAGTTGTTTTATAAGCATTTGAAGTGGGAGGTGTGTAGCTTTTGCCAAACTTGGCAACCTTAAAATGTGGAATCTTGGCTACATTAAAAAGAATGGAACTCGAATAAAACAAATCATCCAATGTAACATTTACATGTTTTTGTATTGATTCCCAAAGGTTGTACAATGCTCCTCTTCCTGATCCACCTATCATGGTCATGGAGATATTTGAAGAGGAAGACAGAAGAAGTGCGGTGAATGTAGACATTTCCTCTTGAATCTTGTGTCTGTGCTGATTCCCGCTTTTCTGTGGCCAAATAGGCTTTGCTTTTGTAGTGTACCTGCTTGGATTGGACACTCAAACTATTTCCAAACTCAGAAACTAAAGCAGACAATCCCTGGACTATGTTGAATATAAACCCCAAATGATTGCAAGTTGCAGAAATCGGTTAACAGAATAAGGTTCTGTTATTAGCAATGCAATATGAACTTTTATGTTTATATGGCACTGAAACAAACTGGAACTCATACAGATAGAGAATTTCAATCAAACTTCTTAGCTGGGCGCATATCACTGAGACACAGATAACAATATGAAAATTATCTTGCCTATCCAGACACAGCGACTATAGAACAGAATACAGCTAAATAATAAACACGGAGGAAAGCAAAGTCGTTGTGAGTGACAATAACAAAGTTCAGATTGAACAGCTGTGCAACTATATATATTATCCCAATAACAGTGTTTGAATTGCAGCGGCAGTGCACACACAAAGTCAGACACTGATATATTCATCCATAGGGAGCAAACCAAGTAACATCATCGAATCCTTGATAGGTGGAAATCGCCACTGCCTTTACAAAATGCCGCGGGTGATATCTTTGTGTGAGCCTTAAATGAACTCCAGATGTCGGCAATGAATGTCCAGTATGATTTCATGATGCAGGTTACAAACACGATCTGTGAGCAGAGTCACTGAGTCTATGGATTCTGTCGCACTTGAGATCTTGTGAGCGCTCTTGAAGATGACAACTCGGGATGTGATATGTTGACGGGAATAGAAGATCCCCTGAATTGGATGTCCAGTAATACCCCTTTGTGTGATGCTGCGAACTCCTTCAGTGTCAAGCTGGAAATGATTCCGGGTGTCTCACCGATTGATGGTGCTGAAAGATGTCACCTAGATGTCACGACATCTTCACCCAGGCTCTTCCCGTGATTTAGCATGTAATCTGGAAGGCGCCTCTGAACGGATGATATTTGCAATGCTTTGATTGATTGTCTTCCATGAGTCCGACTGCTTGATGCTGTGCTGTGAGAATGTCGACACAAACCCACTGACAGAGACTACGTCCTGCCAGGATCTTGACCAGCTACGCTGCCAAAAATTCGTGTCTTCATTCGATGCCTAGAAACCGAGCCTTCGATCCAAAAATATAGTAGTGCCTTCCGAAGGTCGGCCAAAGATAATTATATATTTAATATTATTATTATTTAATTTAATTATTTTAATATTATTTCCAGACTAGCATTTAAAAATGCTCTTTTCCCGCCAGTTGGAATCTGGTCCCAAAATGGGGACATGACAGCTTTTTCAAAAGCAGCTCTAATTTTTGAATTGACACTTTTGCATGCACTAACACCTCCACATCAATGCAAGATGCCAAGTAGGTGGTCCATTACTGTTGCTATATTGTTATACTCCCCACAAACAGGACTGTACAAGTGACTTTTGATATGATTATTGTTGAATGTTATGTGAAACATCCCTATAGCATTTGATACTGGGGGTGCTGGAATGCAAAGAATGACATGTATCATGGGGAAAAAAATTAATGCATCAGGTTTTTGCACCTTAAAATTGGCTTTATGATAAAAGAATAGAGGCATCTTTTTTGAGATTGTAAATATGATTAACATTATCTTGGTCTCTGTGTGGAGTTTGCATTTCTGTTAAATCTATTTATGTACTTCCATCTTAATTCAAATCTGTCCAACAGTTTACAAGTCTTGACATATCAAGGTAAAGCCCTAGTGAGAGAAGGGATGTATTGTGTATTCCTGTTGCTGTTGCTAGTGGAGAAAGTTCATTCCACATGCAAGTCTTGTCGATCTTTAACTTCTACTGTTGTTAGTAGCTGCTGATCAATTTTTTTCTTTCAGATCCCCTACTAACTGGACAAAAATCTTTGGCATATTAAATATATTTTCTGAAATTTTATTTTTGCAGGTGTGAGTATTATATTGATTTTATGAACTCAGAAATAGACTAGAGGATGAAAAGCCCGAAGTGGTGAATTTTCCAAAAATCACTGTAACTTCCCCATATTAACTCATGGGAAATAATCATCATGGTGATGATTGAGTATAAAATACTCACATATTGAAAAATCCCACCCAAAACATTTAGATACTAGTAGTCATGTTTTAGTTTTGAATACATACTGTGTGTTTCAGTTTAATTACATTTAGATAACAGAGGTAAGGATGTAGATAAATTAATAACATTTGTTTAGCGGTACAAAGAGCAAAGTGCAAGTTGTAGAAGCTTATTCCTTGCAATGACAAATATATGATACTTGAAATTTTAACACAATTATTTTTTTGCTACAGAAATGATTGGTTCTTCTGCAAAGCGTCTGACAATATCAGACAGTATAGTTCATGTGAGGACGCCTGGCAAGAGGGTTTGCAATGCTGGTAACGAAAAGTGCTGCTTGGAAACTGGAAAAGGAAATTTTTTGAAATCCATGGATTGTGACATATGTTGTGTTGAGCCTGGCTTTTGCCGTGAATGCTCTTGTATTCTTTGTGGCAAATGTGTTGATCATGATTTGGATGAGTATTACTTTATCCGGTGTCAAGAGAAGCTGACTGAAGAGTTCATATGTGGGCATGTAGCCCACCTGGAATGTGCTATTATTTGTCAGACAGGAGGTGTTGTGAGGAGTATTGGTTTAGATGTTGAGTATTATTGTAGGCGCTGTGACAAGAAAACAGATCTACTGAAGCATGTTTCAGGCTTGATTACCACACCAGTATCTGGCAAATTGAGGTCAGATGTTGAAAAAAGCTTGAATTTAGCTCTACGTCTTATTCAAGGTACACAGCAAATGAGGTGCAGAAGCCTTGAGAATTTTATACTGAAGGGTGTAAAGAAGGTATGCTTGTAGTTCACAACTTTATTCATTGTATCTTGTTGTGGCTAGTTTGTAGTACAAAACTTTTATATTGTAAACTTTTATAACAATACATTCTGGTTCTTAAAATATTGCATTATCGAGGGGTTCATAAATGAATAATATTTGATACACTTGACCATGTCAGTCTGTCCTACGTAAACCAAAACAAGAACCTTCAATGTCATTTACCTATTGATATTTTATTCGAAGGGGAATTCTTCTTATGTTTCAATGAGTGATTTGTGATTTATATTGAGTAGTTGCATATCATTGAAAACAAGCTATAGGTTTGTTTAAGCAGAATAGCAACTAACATTGATTTTTTGCAGCTTCAAAGTGGAACAGAACTACAAGATATCTTTGGAGATGCCCAGGATAATTCATGGACAGTGAATGCAGGTTGGTAATTTTGGAACTTTTGAAATTATCTTCTTGTGTTTTAGCATTCTTGCAGTAACTAGTAGAAGGATGCTTGTGCTGCAGATTATATTTTCCTAGTGTGTCAGTGTATCAAATGTTGGCCCTCAATTTGTAGAAGTCTGAAGAATAAGTTTGACCAGTGTATACAATATTGGTGGGCAATTGATGTGTAGAACTCCACACAATTCTTTTTTTCTGGGGTTTTATTCTGGAGGCTTTTATACTGATTTTTGGTACCAAGGCATTCTACATGGGTCAAGTCCACCTTACCTGCTGGATGACACACAATTATGCCACTTCATATGTCATGGGTAAATCGGGGTTTTGAACCTGCGATCATCATCCATGTCTTTCAATTGCACTCTACATAGTGTTTTTAAGATAATTAAAATTAATTAAATTTTAGGGTTTCTATTCTAATTAGATCGTTTGAAGTGTATTAATAACTGTAATTTTTCTGGACCAAACTGCGAGGAAATATAGAATTTTTTTCTGAATTAATAAATGTAATTTTTCTTTTTTGTAGTATGAATATAAATAATTTGCTCTGAATTTTTTGGCATAGCTCACACAATAGAAGGTGCATTGATTCTATACCCAAAGCGAAGTGTTTTTTTTTGGATTAGTTGATCCTCAAAATAAGACTTTTAGACCCACATATAAAGCTTAAACAACTTGATGCCTGTTGTGCCTATAGCACACACGCCTCGTTCGGATTGGGGACCCCCTCTTTTCTTTTGTTTTCGCTGGGTCGGTTCGCCTTTGCCTCGTTTTGTGTGCCCCTATTTTTGGGCCTAAGTTGGTCATGAGCCATAAACTTGTCAAATACATCTTGGCCAAGGTCACCCCCCACCCAGGTTTCAATAAGTTTATGCCCTTTGCGGGAATTCCATTGCGGGTTTCCGTTCATCGGAAGTTGTTCCGTGCGTCCCTCGACTCGCGTCCGCCTGCAACATGGTGCCCGCATTGGGTTTTTCTGCTTGTCATTCGACCCAACGTCCTCACCAACATGGGTTTCTGTACGACCACCTACCCACCTACCTGTTGTACTTGTACTTATTGCCATCATTAATGGCGGTTTAATCTATAAATAGCCCACCGACAAGCTGTCATTTTCATCCCAGGAATTCAAAATTTCGAAAGCCAGAGCTACCTGTGCGCGCGCGGAAACAATCTAGGAACTCCTATGAACGGTCATTGCCTTCTTTCGCGTGTTGTTAGGTATGAATTCTGGTCGCCCTTCTTTCGACGCTTACATTGCCTAGGGTTTTTGGGATAAGGGTTTCAAACTACTTGAATTCAAACCTCGTGCACAAGAGACTAAAACCCTACCCTCCGCAGAACATAAATCTAAGGGCTAAAATTCATGGACTCTCGTGTGGGGGATGCCCTCGTCTTGGCTGGTGTGATTAAGCATTGTGTAATCACAAACCCGCCCTACCAACGCCCCGCACGACAAAACTTAGCGAAAACTTACCTCTGCAGCTCCGCCCCATTTAGGATATGCCCTAGTGGCTAGGTCATGTCGACTTCCCACTTTCCTAGTTCCGCCTCAATGAAAGGCACAGGTAAAATGAAGATTGTGAGGTCTAAATGATTTTAAGGGTCCCTTCGGTCGGAGGGCTGTTGTTGAGGCTCCGCCCTCGTTTCGCCGTTCCTAACGGTCGGGCCAACATGACTCCTCGCTCGGCAGACCACACACCCAATGTCACCACGAACACACAAACCAAGCATCCCCATCAAACTTGGCCATATCTTAGAGTGGCACGACGATGACCTTGCGGGTTCCCGCATGCGGGCCGTTGCCTCTCCATCGCCGTCTCTTTAAGGCAGAACCTTCACGGTTTCTTGCTTGGTCCCATCCGCATCCTTGGGTATGAACTCAAAACAAAAGCTTTGAAGGCACTAAGCAAAATGTCATGGCGGGTCTGCTCATGCGGGTTGCCATTTGGGGGAGTCTGCTTCGCTCCAGTCGTTGATTAATGACAAACTTGGCATGGCGTCTCGCCATGCGAGTCCTGCAATCATCGCCTCCTAAGTCACAACTTTGAATGAAAACGAGGAAAACCTTAAGTCAAGCCATCCTTTGTGGATCCGCTGTTACGTGCCACCATTTGCGGAAGGCCGTGTGCCTTGGCCGTCGTTTGGTGGCGAAATTCCTACAATCCTCTATTGTGCGGGCCCTGCACTCCCGAACGCTGTGAACGTAACTTTGGACACAAACAATGAAAATCTTAAAGTCAATGCCCCTTGCGGGCCTGCTTTTGCTGGTCGCTCCCTACGGAATGACATCATGTTCCGCCCGCTACTTAATGGTGGAACCCTACCGTTGCCTCGCCTTGCAGATCCCGTATTGACCAGATCCATCAATAAAACAAACACAATTAGTGATAGATCTCACAAGTCAAAATCTGTCAGTGGGTCTGCCCATGCGGTCCGCTGTCTGCAAAATGACGCTTGACCGAGGCATCAGTCTAACAGCGAAGACTCAACGGTGACCCGCCTCATAGCTTACGCACTCTTGGATTCTGCATTCTACAAAATGACAAAGCTTTCAAACAAGATGATTAGAGGATGATTTCATGTGCGCACCAAAATGCTTTAAAACTAAAGTTGACTAAGAGAAGCTCCTTGCGGGTTCTGCATCGCGGAACTCTAACTCCCTTTGGCCGTCCCTTAACAACAAAACACCAACGGCCTTCCACCTCACAGCTTTCGCATCCTTCACACCCGTACAAGCTTCAAAGGTTGATCTGGTAAGAGAAAATAATTCTAAATGCCTTGATCTCGAATTTTCGCACATGCCTAATAACTTCATGCTAAAGTTGCTCAATGATTAAATCTTTGCGGAAATTCATAGTCGGGTGGCTGTCTGTGGAATTTCCTTTTCTCTGCGTTGTTCCTTACGACGTTCACTCTGGCGGCTTCCGTAGGGAGGAAACCCGCACCTCCATACCCGCATTTCAATAAAATTCACCAATGAGCTTCCAATGATGGAATATGATGAATATTATGGTCTTTCTCAGACTTATTTATACATTTAATGATATATTAACATGATTTAACTAACAGTTGCCCTCTTAATCTATCAAAACACTTACTGCACCTTTCATGTGCAGGATTTATGGAACTTGCTGAGGGACCATCGGAGAAGCCAGTGGAGAAGATTGACAAAGGAAAGAAGCCAGCAAGGACCCCCAGAGGAAAAGAAGAGAAAGAACAAATGAAGTACCAATTCCACGGGGTCGAGTGTACCTCGAAGATCACCTCTAATTGGGACAAAGTCACTGATATTGATTTGGGGCACGTCAACATTGATGAATTCAAGCAGAGGGTTATGATAAATCCCACAACAGAGGAAGCCTTGAGAATCAAGGAAAGTGGCCTTGCAAAGGCAGTAGGCTTTCCTCCCACTCTGGTGGCCTTGGAATTGGTCTTTGCTTCCTGAGAGTGCTACCACGCCCAAACCAGAAAGATAGTCGCAAGAGATGGAAGGGTGCTAGCGGACTTGTCTGCCCAGTCAATTGGGAGAACATTTGGCATCCCAACCTTTGATAAAATGGAGGTTGAAAAGGAATTTTCCTTGAAATTATGGCAAGAAGATCCCATCAGCTGCAAGAGGACAATCAATCAAACATGGTGGAAGGATAAGAGGGGCAGTGCTAACAAAGTACCTCAAACACTGTACAAGAGTGATTTTGTAGAAGAATCCAACGACTGACACTTCTGAGTAGAGTAATGGGCCTCCCCACTTCCTCATTCTTTGAGGAGTGGATGTTCTATTTTGTAGAGGAGATTCTTTGAGGTAACGCCAAGTTCCACTGGGCGAAAATGATAAGCGAAAACCTGCACAATCAGTTTATGGCAGTGAAGAAGACTTCACAATTCTACATGACCTCTTATCTGGTTTATCTCCTGGCCGTAAAGTTCCCATACAAAGGATTAGATTGTGTTGAGGTACTGGGATCAAAGAAGGGACAACTTAAGGTATATGATTGCTACCCTTAGCTCCAATACAAGAACTTCAAGAAAGACTACAGGAGGGTTAACGATGCCTTCATTGGGCATATCATTTGCACCTTGGTCAGAGACTATCATAGAAGAGTGTCGCATAGCGCCAAGGCGGTCATAAAGGGCTTTGGATATTTGTTCATCCAATTCCCTAAATTCACATACATCAGAGCAGAGGGATTCTCAGGGAGACCGTATCGGCTGCCCCGTTACCCAAATGATAGAATAATATTGTTGGAGCTTACTCAGCAGTTGCAGACTGCCCACACTCTATTGAGCAATAAGCATCGTGCTGGGGTCCCATATCCCCTCACATTCGGAGAAGGGATGTATTCTTGCCCTGCTGCCCCATGCGCAAAATACTAGGAGAAGGAGCTTGCAGAGTATAATTTTGAATTACATACAGATAGGGAAGGCTTGGATCCCCTCAGCAAATTGAAGAAACAGGTTGGACAACAGTACGCCCACCGACCTCATATTGAAGATTTCTGGGCAAATTGTGATGACAATAGAGAGGTTTAGAGGCGACACTATATGAGGATGATTGTCAGATTTGTAAAATCCATTAACTTATATCCAGTCCTAGATCAAATTGTCGAAGATGACAATGTCCTGGAAGAGGTCACCGACTTGGATACTATCACCCGCCCCGTAGAACAAAGAACCAAGCAATGGATGGATGAGAAAATAGCTCAGTTGCACGAGCAAGGCGCAAAACTAACATACAGAGAGCTCGAAGATGAGATTGAGAGTGAGAAACAGTGGCGTCGTTGCGGGCTCATCGAGTGAGGCTCCCAAGTGTCGGTCCGTCAGCAGATCAAGGAAGAGAAAGGATATAGCTAAGTGGAAGCCCAAACACAAAGTGTACACCAGGAAATCAACAGAAGGGCAGCTACCAAAGAAAGCAAAAAGGACGGGAACCTTTGTTCTTGAGATGCCAACCATTCAAGAAGTGGGTTCCCCGCAGAAAGATGAGGAAGAAGCTGAGCGACCTCGCTCACCACCGCCCACCACCTCCACTCCCCCATCAGCCGTTGTCGCTGCCCCATCTCCTCCCACTCCTCCGTCATTGCTCGTCTCATCTCCACCTGTTGTGGACATCTTAGTCCACCTCACCTCCGCTTCACCGACTGCTCCCGTGGTGGTGTTGGATTCCTGCTCATCCACTACTTCCCCACTGTCATCCTCCTCACTCCCGCCTCCACTACCAACTCTCTCTACTCTGCCGCCTTCTTTACCAACAACCTCTATGGCGCCCCTCTCCTTACCGCATGCCTGTCGCTTATTTGCAAAATGTACCATCCAAGCTCTCTAGGGCAATCCTCAATCCTCAAGTCCAAACACTAATAGCCCAACTTGTTGCTGCCTTGCCTCTTCCTCCACCTCCCACTGGGCCACCTAAAATGGAGGCTATGATGCAAATCTCTGGAGATGGAGAAGATAAGTGCAAAACAACCTAAAGAAGCAACAAAAGATATTGCCAAGAAGCCAGAGGACTCCGATTGGGATGACTACTTTGAGCATCCTGAGGGCGGACTAAGGGTTGATTTGGATGAGGTAGCTTCAGATGAAGAAGGGCAACAAATGCCTGAAGGTGGAGATGCAAGCAAATTTGATGATTACGATGAAGTTGAAACCTCCGACCAAGAGCCAGAAGAGGAACAGCTTGAGAAGCATACAGATGAGGAGGCAAACCCAAAGGAACATCATTTCGATGAAGGGAAACTTGATACAAGTATTGACGTGGCAAAGACTGATGAGCTTCCACAAACTAGCCAAGATAAGGGCCTGAGATATGAAGAAGTGCCTTTGGAAGGAGAGCAAGCGAAACACAAAGAAGAAGGAGAAAACATAGAAGAAAAAGATGTTGAGCCCGAGAAACAAGCACTAGAAGAAAATATTGTTGAAGAAAATATAGAATCTATTGGGCCTGACAAGGGCAAAGCCATGCTACAAGAAGAAGGCGCAACAAACGGAGAGAATGTAGAAGCTGCCAGGCAGGATGAAGAAGAGAGCAATGATGAAGATGCTTCTGAGCATGACAAGGAAGAACCTTCAAAAGAAAAAGGGGAAGGAGAAGGAAATAGTGTTTGATGCACTTTTAGCTCATACTTTTGGTCATTTGTTGATGACAAATTGCTGTGTAAAGTTAGTCTGAGCTAATTCATTTACAACACTTAACTTCAACTGTGTATGTGCATGCTTTAAGTATTCATGTTGCAGTCTGAAAATCATAAGTAAGACTTAGAAGATTGCACTAGTTTTATGATACTGTGGGTTGTCCCTAGTTAAGCAAAACTTAGTTTGGAAGTCTGTCCACTGTAGCATCCTCCATTGTTACTATTCATCTCAGTTTCAGACTTAGGAAAACTTTTAAACCCTTTTCCTTTTGCTATTTATTTTAAAGTCTGAGTTAAATATACAATTCCAATATAACTGTAAAGCTAAATTTGATGATAGAAGTGAGTTTTAGACTGCTGCGTTGACATTGCTGTCACTGTTCATTCATTTCTATAAATCTGAAACTTCATCACAGACCTGAACTTCCATGCTTTGTGAACCATAAAGGCCCCTTGTGATTACCGACAAATCACATCAAACAACTGAGCTATTTTTGCAAATCATGATCTGACACCTAAGAGACCTTGGGGCGATTTTCTGAAACTTAGTTGTAGATTTTCACCTTTCAAGAGAGATAGGACATCCGTGTTCTATCTGTGTTGAGAAGTGCAAAAACACCCATCAACAATGCCCAAGGATGCCTAAGGTTTTAAGGGAATTTAGAAGCATCAGCCAAATGTAAGGCTCCCAAAATGTAAAATTCAAAGGAAGTTCTAACAAATTAAAATGTTTTCCACTTCATTCAAATTCAAACGTCCAAATGCATTCATCTCTTGAAAACTGTTATCCTCGAATTTTGCTTGCTCAATTCGTGGGATAACCCCTACGAAACTTGTCCGTTTCGTAGCCCACGTCCTCTAAGCACACATCGAGACAAATTTTGATCCATCTAGTGTGTAGTCCAACCCCTCAAAAAGTTATTTGAATTTCGATTGGGTCATCTTTTCACCTTGTGAAATATTTGCAAAAGTTAGATTTTTAACTTAGTCATTTTTCTTTCACATGCAGTGTTGCTGAATTTTAGAGCGACTGCATATTTTGGTCAACTGCATTCCAGGATGTAGTTGCGGAGAATTTCTCCACAACTACACTCCTGCACCCGCACGTATTGGTCATTAAATAGTTTAAGGGTCAGTTTATTTATTGTTTTGATCTTGTTTTATTTTCATTTTACTTTGTTTTCTCGATTGATTTGTGTGCCTTCTGCTGCTTGTTTGCCCGTTGTTGTGCTTGTGCTTGTCCTCGTGAAGATTCAATCAAGTTTTCGTGCCTCATTAGGGTTTTTGGGGATGTGAAGTTTCTTTCTTGTTTACCATCGTTTTTGACCTCCGTTATTGTTAAACATTGTTTTAGTTTTAAGATTTAGGTTTTTGTTTTGGTTCGTGTTCTCTATTTAGTTTTTTTGTGGGTTTTGGTTTGTGTTCACTGCTGTTTAGGTTTGTTTAGTTTTGAGTTTGCATTTTCACCTTAGGTTTTAGTTTCTTTTTGCCTACGACCTTGTAGCACAGGCGTTGTTTAGAGTTTTTACTCCGAACAACCCTTTAACTTGTTTGTAGGCGTTGTTTAGGGATTTTTCCCCAAACAAACACACACACCTTTTGATCATATTTGAAATATGTTCTACAGAGATTTTTCAAGGAAAATTCCCTGAACACACACCCTATACACACACCCTTATACCGTTGGTCTTCATGTTGTTCGGGGAAAAATCCCTGAACAACATCCCTATACAGTGCACCTAACATATATCATGCGGAGAAAATTCTCCGAATGACATCATCTTTGGACCACCACCTAACACATAATTTGGGGAATTTTCCCCAAACAACACTTTACACACATGGAATTCCCATGCACTTCAGAGAAAATTCTCCAAAGTGCATCAAGTTGATCTGTCCCATGCACTTCAGAGAATTTTCTCCAAAGTGCGTACCTTTTGCAAACACATATGTAGATCGGAGAATTTTCCCCAACCTGCATTAAGTTGATTTACCCCTAACATATGCAAATTGGAGAAAATTCTTCGACTTGCATTTGTTTTGTTGACCTACCCTAAAATATTCTCTAAACTACATCATTTGCCATACCCTCGTGTAATTTTTCCACCTTCACACCAAGAGAGAAATTCCCATGTAGTTTGTAGAATTTTCTCTGAACTACACACCAAAACACTTCAGAGATGTAGAAGTGCAAATTTTTTCCATAGCTGCACGACACTTGAAATTTTTCTAACATTGGAGGATTTTGAAATTGATTTTTTTTTTTTAGTCTCTTGCCAAATGATTGATCCATCTTTTAAAAAGAAGAATATGAAGTATAAGTATCAAGGAGTGTTCCCGATTACTTCTATGGAGTCCAATGTGGACAACATTAGAGACATGAAGATTGGACATGTGGACATGTTGGAATTCTTGGAAAGAGTGAACAAGTAACTTGTTGGCTCAAGCATGCGGTATATTCTTATCATTGGTATTCATTTGGTTTCTTCCTTTCCTATATCATCTTAGAATCCGAAATTTGTGTTAGCAGTAGCCCCCAATTTCAATAAGGAGAGTAAGAGCATAATAGATGCTGATGGGAAAGTGATCATAAAGTTAGATGAATTCCTTGACAAGATTTTCATGTGCCCTAACATTGATGACTATGCTGATATCACCATGGAGGCAACACAAAATTATTATGACGACAATTCAAACAAGTGCAAGAAAAACATCAACACCCGATGGCTCAAAACTTCTAGGCCTACAATTGCAAGGTGGCCAAAGAACATCTTCTGAAGTGAGTTCATCGAGGAGGTAGGTGATTTGATAACTCTTCTCAATAGAGTAAAAGGACTTCCAACATCCAATACTTTTCAAGAATGGATGTATCTATATATATATATATATGTCATAAGGAAAGGAAATCAAAAGATCTTTTGGGGAAAGCAAATTAGTGACTCAATTTGTGAACAACTTTCCAAAGTGTCAACCTCTTTGAGATTTTATATGACTTAATATCTGGTATATGCTGCTGCCTCTATGAGGCATTTTCCTGGCCTGTCTACAGAGGGTGATAGAAGAAAGATTGCGGTATATGAATATTATTCTTAGATAAGTTTGAAACAAAGTATCAAGCATTTCAGAAGAGTAAATGATGCCTTCTTCTATGTTTACATCTGCATGTTTGACAAAGAGCTTGAAAAGAAAAGGGTTTCAGATGAAGCTTGGGAATTAGTGAGAAAGTTTGGTTGTATGTTTCTGCAGTTTCCCACTTTAACCTACATCAAGGTTGGTTGTTTTGATGGATATCCATACATGCTATCGAGGTATCCAAGTGATAAAATTGTACTGATGGAGTTATGTACATTGTAGACAGATTATGGTTGTGCATAGCAAGTAGGCAGAATCTCATAAAGCAGGTTTCAAGTTTCCACTAACCATTGGCAAGTATTCCATAACCACAACTCCATGAGCCAAAGCCATGGAAATTGAAATATAGTGGGTGACCATGAAAAAGTATAAGAGAAGGAACAATTTTGATTACCGAGGAATCAAAGATAAGCTTAAAAGAAGCTATACTCATGTTCATAGGATTGAGGATATATGGGTTGAGTGTAGGAATGATGAAGATGTAAGGAAGTTAGACTTCAGTCGGCTTACCTTGGAACAAATCATAGACCTTGAACTTGCTGATATTCTTGAGGACATGCACGAGGAAGATGATATTGTAGATCCTGTATATGAAGAAAATAAGATTACTGACTCTCCTCTTCCATTGATTCAATGGTCACAAAAGGAGATGATTTGCACAAGGGAAAGGTTCCAACATACTCTTGCTAACACTAATGTTTGGTTGGAAAATAAAGGAATAAAGTTGAAGTTTTTCAGAACAGGATTAGAGGAAGAGGATATTGAAGGGCCTTCGGGTAAAAAGGGAGAATTGAGAACAAAGAATAAAGAAGATGCTCCTGTTACTAGTAAGAATCCCAAACTTCTCTTCAAAATCAAAAGGACTAAAGGCAAGGATAAATAAGGAACATCAACTCACATGGAAGAACAAGAAGAAGAAATTGCAGCTGAAGAATCACAAGAATCTCCTGTTACTTCACAATCGGAGTCACCTCATGAAGAATCTCCCCCCTCTTCCTATAGTTTCTACAGTGCAAGTTCCTACTTCTCCTGTTGTTTCAAATGTACATTCTTTACCTACTGTTTCTACTATTCCTATTACACCTACTGTATTTGTACATTCTATTCATTCATCACCCACTAGAGGGTCAATATTTGAAGTCCTTGTGGCAATATAGAGAATGTTTTTGGCTCTCTTTCCTCCTTGCCTAGTTTATCTGATGTATCCTTGCCAATTCTTGACACATTCACCCAAGCGGACTTTGATAAGTTCATGTCTACATTTGCGCCTCAAGTTTCAAGTGTGGAGATTCCTACTGCAGTGTTAACCCAAACTCAACCAATTTTGACCACCATTGTCATAGGGCCAACCTCGTCCTCACAAACTTTGGTGACATAAATTGAAGGGGTTCTTCCATCCTTCCTCCTTGGCTAATATCATAGACACCAAAGAGGAAGAAACAAGCCGTCTCTCCAGATGACTTTGACTTTTTGCCAACTTGTTCCAGATAAGCCCAAAACATCTAAGAAGGCCAAAACTCTTTCAAGGGTGTTGATTGACAAATCAGGAAACAAGTATGCAGAAGTGGCACAACCACCATCGGATAAAACTACTGAATAAGTTCAAGGTTCTGACTATGTAATTACAAGGATTGAACTTGGAAGGCAAACACATCAAAGTGCCAAGGAGGACCTGAAAGCAACAATGGCTTTGTTGATCGAGAGATATGACAAGGATAAAGTTATAAAAGATCAACTCAAGCTCAAGGTGGAACATCTTACTTTTGTGTTGTTGAAGATAAGCCAATCTTTTGAATCCATTGAACCTATCACCACATGTGTTAATGATGATGCAATTTAGAGGGTTGAAAGGATTGGTGCACAAGGTCGAGCTGTTAGTGCATGGATAGACAAACTAGTGGCACAAGGCTCTCAACTTTTGAAGTCTTCCATTTAATTGATTAACAATATGGATGATGTCAAGTCAGAGTTGAACCAAACACTTGACATGTTGTCTTAGAATTTGTAGCTAGTAGAGAAGGATCTTGATGCTTGGACAAAGTTGAGAGATTTCAAGCTGGAAGTGTTAGTTGAGAATGGGGTGATCCCCACAAGGAAGAGGTACATTGAATATTGGGAAGCAATGAAACATAAGAGAGAAGTCCTCAATGAATTGATAAAAGATCTGCAGGAAGCCCAAGAGGCAAGCATTGATAAGGGGTTAGACACCACCGTCAAGATAGGAGAGCTTCCATGCCAGATACTGGATGATAATCATAAAACTCTTCCCGTGGATGCAGTTGTCCAATAATTTACTTCACTAATTCAGAATGAGATTGAATTAGAAGCTTTCTCATTGTCTTCCATTGATAAATTAGTGGATTTCCAAGTGATTCTGGATAATTTGAAGACAATATTGGACAAGCACAAAAAAGCACGTGTTAGCATAGAGGACTCCATCACACGAGTTCTAGCCATCTCCAGTCACACACCAAGGCCAAATGACACTGAAGTTCAGGTGGCATTGAAGAGATATGAAGATTTTGTGGAGAAGAATGTAGAAGAAGAAGAGAACGTGCTTGCAGACACTAAGTTTATTTTTCAAGTTTTCCATTATGTAGTTTGTAGTTTGTAAATGACATTTTACATGTCTTTTTGTAATATGCAATTACATGTAAAACAACATAGTCCCATGTCAAATTGGACTCTGTTTGTGAATAAGTCAAAGTTGTTGTAGATTTCCTATTTTTGCTCTTGGCTTCTCTCTATAAATAAGAGGGGGCTCTTTTTGTAATTTTTATCTTTTAGCTATTGAAGTGAAATGTTGCCAAATTGAGGAGTGCATTGGAACTTTGTGTTCAAAGTGTAAATCAAATTCGGTCAATATAAAGAAAGCAAGCTGCCATTCAATTTTTGTCTTGAATCAAGCTTGTGATGCATTGGAATTGTTCTTAAGTCTTTTCTATTGCATTCTCTTGTGTATGATTGAATTGTGGTGTGGAATCAAGTGTTCTAGAAGGTACTCTAAATCTGATTTTGTAGTCTTTGAGCTGCAATATCATCTTTGGAATTTGTGTTTATGTTCGTGATCAGAAAGTGACTTGAAGGCTTTGGGCTGCAAGTTATTATACACGATTTTTTTATCTTATTTTGGCATACGACAAAGACTTTGGGCTGCATCATATTCCATACTTTTTCCTTTCAAATCGACATAAGAAGCAACAAAAAGACTTTGTGCTTTTGTGGGTTTCTTGGTGTTACACTCACTGGTATCATTTCAGTTACTCTTTTGTTTAACTAAATTGGGTATCGGTTATTATTGCTCCAATTAGTAGTTAGTGGTTCGTTACATACTGTAAGCATCACAGGATTGTTATTGTAAGTTTGTGAGAAAACATCTATTCTGAAATAAGAGAATTAGATGATATGGAAACACTCGATGGATAGTTATAGTGTAAATAAGCTTAGTCAATTACTGGTTGATTATAGTTAGCAATAAGAAGGGAGCCTCCCATTTCTGAGAGGAGAGATTTTATCTCATCATATTGTGGCTGATATAACCATTTTGTCATCAATTAGTTGATAACAAAATATTCACCTAAATATTCACCTAACAGTTTTTTGGCGACTCCGTTGGGGATTTGAACACACAACCAAGAGCCTCATGCATTTAGTTGAACTATACCAACACCTTATTGTTTGTAGTTGTTTCTGTTATTGCTGATCTACATTTCTTGTCAAGTTTGCACTCTAGCAGAACAAAGTTATATACGTAGTAGAAGGGCTCAAGGACTCATTGATCCTACATTTGAGTTGTTGCAAAAACATAACTTTGATCTTTTTCCTGCATGAACGAGATCATCTCTTTAGCGTACAAGGAGTTTTCCTCCTACCAACGCAAGATCTCCTATACCAAGTGAAGCTTTTAGTGCTCATAGGGCTTTGTCCATCACACCACTTCAAAGGTTTGTTATTCCTTCATTTAACCCAAGTAGAATGACTGCTCAAGGTCCATGGGGAAATGTTCTTGGGCCATTGAATTTGGCGCCACCATCACATGAACTTCCTCATGGCTCCTGAAAGAACTTTCCCAAGTTCTACGGGGATGGCAAACAACATCTAGATGAGCACATTGCCGCATTTTACATTGCATGTGGAGCCTTGGAGTAGAGCATGAAGATGTGTCTGTAAGGTTATTTATTGAGACACTCCAAGGAGTGGCTGCTGATTGGTTTTATCATCTCTTAGTAGGAAGCATTACTATCTGGGCTATACTTCAAACCAAATTTGAAGAGAGGTTTAAACTGGAAGAAGATGCTTGTGCATTGTTGGCCCAACACACTCAAATGAAAAAGGAACCACACGAGCCCATGCGTGAGTTTGTGGCCAAGTTCAATAAGCTGAAAAACAGAATCCAAGCTGTCGCTCAGCCCACAATTGTAAATTTGAAGTGTTTATTCAGCAACACTCAATTGCTTGAGGTGAGTTTTCTTCTATGAAGAGCAGCCCTAGCTGATCTTGCAGCTGCTCAAAGTTTGGCTACTGAAGTAGAGGATGATCTAATCCTTGTGGGAAAAATAAGGAAAAATCCAAATAGGTCTAAAGGATAGTCCTCTTCGACCTCACCTTCTAATAACACCATGGATCCTATGGTGCAAAAGCTAGCTAATGAATTGTTGGCTCTCAAGAAGCAGATGTCTCAAAGTTTGTCTATTCCCTCCTACAAGGACATTCCAAGGAGGACATACCCAAATGCTTCTAACTATCCCAATAGTGTTGCAAGGAATCAAAACTAGAACATACTTCTTCCACCGCAAGGAAGGCTCGCGCTGGAGGCCCCACTTGTAAATGCAACAGTTGGTTTTTATGAATATGAACAAGATGATCTTCCGCAATCAGAATGTCTCGAAAGATGGTGCTAATCTCTTCACGGAGGAGGAAGCAAAGATAGTTGGCGATTCTAACATCGAGCTCCTGTAATATGAAGAAGAGTCCGAACAAGAAGAAGAGACTTATGGTGAATCTTATGTTGTTTTCACCCACTCCCAAAATTAGCTCAATCATCAACAGGAGGTTAATGGAACTAAGTCAAAGGATTACCCATGTCCGACAATCATAATTGCTAAGAGGGGCACTCCTTTACTAGTTCAACCAAAGGACATAGTGGGAAACAAACAAGTACACCAAATCCTTTTGCTTCTTCTTCTATATCTAGAACCAGTGTACCAAATCCAAAACCCTAAAGTGAAAATGCCTCGTCTTCATTGGTGAATCCTTACCAAGCTTTTGATATTATTGATCACACTAAGAAGACTAAAATCCAAATGTGTGAGGTTGAGTATCTCCAAGTTGACCCCAAACAATTCGATAGATTGGCCAAGTTTGTCAAAAGCAAAGTAGCTCATTCTGGTCAAGAATTTTCCCAAAATGCACTTGCTGCTCCTAAACCAAGGTCTACAGAAAGCAACCTCGTTGCAACTCCTTCATCTATTCATGGGAAAATAGAACCTTTCTATATTACCTTACTAGTCAATGGTCACAAACTTAGTAACCATGTCATTGATTTAGGTGCTTCCAATAATGTGATGTCAGCCAAAGTAGCTAATGCTTTGGGATTAACTTTGACAAAGACTTTTGGCTGGTGCTTTTCTATGGAAACCAAGCAAGTGCCCCTCAAAGGGAAAATCAAAGATGCTCAGTTTGCATTTGCTGCTTTCCCTGATAAGAAGATAAAGATGATGGTTCTTGTAGTTGATGTCCCAACTTCATATGGAAATTGTTTGGATGAAATTTTTGCAAGGATGTTGCTAGTGAAATCAACATGGATTGGCCTAAAACCAAAATACTTGTTAAAGGTGTTATGCAAAAACTTCTTCCAACAAGGGAAGCTAAGTACATCGTGACAAAATTTGAGGGTCCAAAAGCTTTGATTCTTTTTGAGTCCTTCAGAATGGGCACCTATTTCTTGACGACTGATGAAGTTCTTGAGTCGTCGGATGATGATTCAAGTGAAGATCAAGTAACAGATAATTGCCACCCCCACAAAACCTCCATCCCCACAAAAGCATAAAACTCACAAATGATCAGAATGAGACCAAATTTGATAATTTGAATGATTTGATTCATGCATATGGTGATTTTGGGATGATATTTTCATGATTTAAGTACATACATGCATGATTTATGCAAGTATCAATTACACTAATCCATAAAGATCAAGTTGCTTACTAGGTGTTGTCTTTGCAGATTTTATAGAAAAGCTGATTGTGTAGCCAAAATGAAGTTTGAATTCCATGGTGTTGAGGTTGTTTCTAAAATCACATCCACTTGGGAGAAGATCTCTGGCACGAATCTCGGGCATGTGGATATTGATGAATTTAGAGAAAGGATTTCCACAGTGCCAAAGATGGATTTGGCATGAAGAATTAAGCGAAGTGGAATTGCATAGGTTGTAGGATTCCCTCCTTTGTTGGTCTGCCCCGAGTTGATATCGACATGTCGGGAGTACTATCACAAAGATTCCCGAAGGATCATTGCGGCCAAGGGAAGAGTATTGGTTGCTTTGTTTGCTCTGTTGATCTCCAGAACTTCGGGATTCCCTCATTTTCAGAAATGGAAGTCACAAACGGGGCCTACACAATCAATGTACACAAAGTTAATCTTGGGGGCTGTTTGCATGTTATCAACAAAAAATGGATGGATAAGCCTCAAGCAAGTGCAGGTAAATTGCCCAAGACATTATATAGAAGTGATTTCAACGAAGAAGTCGATGATTTGGTTACACTTCTAAGTAGGATTGCAGGCTTACCTTTTGCTTCTACATTTGAGGAATGGATGTATTTTTTCATTGAGGAGATTTTGAGAGGGAAAGTCAAGTTTGATAGGGCCAAAATCATTTGTGATAATCTCCATGAACAATTTTCCACAATAAAGAAGACGTTAGAGTTTTATATGACTTCCTATGTAGTTTATCTATTGGTAGCAAATTTCCAGTACAAGGGCCTCACTTGCAAAGGAAACCTTGAGATAGGTCCTGATGATTACGTGGTATATGATTGCTATCCATAACTACAGTAAAAAAATGTTAAAACCACTACAAAAGAGTAAATGATGCATTTACGATGCATATTGTTAAGGTGCTACAAGGGGATCTCAAAGGAAGGATTTTCTATTCAGCCAAGGCATTGGTAAAGCGATTCGGATATTGGTTTATTGAATTCCCTAAGTTTATAACATATTTTAGAATTGAAGGTTTCTTTGGGGCGCCCTGCAGGCTGCCAAAGTACCCTACTGATAGAATTGTCTTGTTGGAGTTGACCAGGCAGTTGTGTACCTCGCATTGCCTGCTGCATGATAAACATCGGGCTGGGGTACCTTACCCCTTGACTTTGGGAAGAGGATTATATTCATATCCGTCTGCACTATCAGCAAAGCATTCGAATGTTGAGATCTAGGACTTTGGGTTGCAATTTCATAGTGTGAGAGGTTATGTTGATCCTTGGGAAAAATGCAAAAACAAGTGGGAAGGCAACATGCCCACCAATTGCATGTTGAGGACTTTTGGGTTAATTGCGAGAATGATTAGGAGGTTAGGAAAAGGACTTACAGGAGGGTCACTTTGGAGTTTATCTGCACTCTTGACCTTTTCACAATGCCAGACCAATTACAGGATGATGATAAATTTTTGGATGAAGAAGCATATAGCAAAGTTTCCAATTTTCCTCTTCCATTGATTGATTGGATAGAAGAAGAGGAGATTAATCTTGATGTGATTACCCGTCCTGTGTTGAGGAGTTTGAAGAGATGGGTTGAGGCGCAAGTCTCCCTTCTCGAGGCTAAGAATGTTGAGCTCACGTATGGCAAGAAAGAGAAAGAGGAAGCCCAGGACAACGACGATGATGAGCATACAAATGAAGAAGAAACCATCCAAGCATCTAGCACAATCTTTGCATATAAAGAAGTTGCCTCTCCTCCAAAGACAATAGAGCGAAAGAGAAAAGGAGCTCAAGAGAGGCACCCAATAGAGAAACATAGGGTGTATAAAAGGAAAAATGCAGAGGGTGGCAAGCCTACATCCTAGAATACTAAGAAGGCTGGTATAGTCATAATGGAGACAATTCAAGAGGAATCCTTGCTGCTGGCAAACTCTCAGGCTCCACCTTCTGCCTCTCATTTTCCTCCACCACCTTCGGTTTCCACTCCACCATCACCACCTTCTTCTTCTGCTCTTGTTTCCTCCACTTTTGCTCTTCCTCCTCCCATCCTCTCCTCTTTGCCTGGTATTGATCTTTCTGTCCATCTCACATCTTCCACCCCTTTCACTTTTGCTATCTTAGTGGAGTCTTCACCCTCATCCTCAGGGACTTCTTCCCCTTCTTCCTCCACTCTTTCTACGCGTCAATTCACCATGTTGACCTTACCACCTACCATCCCTTCCATCACTTCCATTGCGAAAGAGGAAGCCCAGGACAACGATGATGATGAGCATACGGATGAAGAAGAAACCATCCAAGCATCTAGCACAATCTCTGCATGTAAAGAAGTTGCCTCTCCTCCAAAGACAAGAGGACGAAAGAGAAAAGGAGCTCAAGAGAGGCACCCAATAGAGAAACATAGGGTGTATAAAAGGAAAAATGCAGAGGGTTGCAGGCCTACATCCTAGAAGACTAAGAAGGCTGGTATAGTCATAATGGAGACAATTCAAGAGGAATCCTTGCTGCTGGCAAACTCTAAGGCTCCACCTTCTCCCTCTCATTTGCCTCCACCACCTTCGGTTTTCACTCCACCATCACCACCTTCTTCTTCTGCTCGTGTTTCCTCCACTTTCGCTCTTCCTCCTCCCATCCTCTCCTCTCTGCCTGCTATTGATCTTTCTGTCCGTCTCACATCTTCCACCCCTTTCACTTTTGCTATCTTAGTGGAGTCTTCACCCTCATCCTCCACTCTTTCTACGCGTCAATTCACCATCTTGACCTTACCACCTACCATCCCTTCCATCACTTCCATTGCTTCCTTGAGTTTGCTAGAGTCCTTAATGGCTCATTTGAGAAGTTTGCCAAAGTAAGTATCAGAGGTCTTGTTGTCCCCGGTAAATAGAGCTCTAATAAATCAGCTTGCTTTCGCCTCTCCTCCCTCTCCTTCTCAACCAGTGTTAGAACCACCATCTATGGAGAATGTAGATAAAATTTTGGAAGAGATGTAGCAACAAGGGCGATAAAATTTGGAGGATATGGTTGCAGTTGAAGAAACATCTACTACTCCAGAGCATGATGAGGGAGTTGTTGGAGAGGATGAAGGAATAAAAGTTGTCGAGCTTGAGGAAGAGAAAACAAAAGAGACCATGGATGAAAGGCTGCATGAGGAAGAAATTAGAACAGAGAAGCTCCTTGAAGAAGATAAGGTTGAAGAAGAAAAAGAAACAAAAGAAGAAGATAAGCAAAAGGAGCAGCATATAGTGCAGCCAATAGATCAAGAAGCTGCAAAAGAAAGGTCTATAGAGGCGCTTTCCACTTCTTCCCAAGCAACAACTCCAGCATGGTTAGAAGAGCAATTGAAGAAAAGGTTTTGGTTGTCAAGGATCCGAGAGCCAGTTTTGAGGCAATTTTGGTTCGTGTAGGGCAGCTGAAGGAAAAGAAGAAAGCTAAAGTCAGATCTCACATCACCAAGGATGTTGTTGAATCGAGGATTGTGCATATAGCTACACATGCTGTGGACGAGATTGCCACAATTTTTCCTTTTGAGTATAATATTTCCTCAATTAATATCGGTCCAACTAATAGAGCCCAAAAGATTGAGGAGTTTCAAGGCTCCGTCTCCAATATTCTGAATAGGTTGGATAAAGATGAAGCAACGAAGAAGGAGCATAAGGCCCAGGTTGCGGAATTAACTGCATTCATTCAACAATTGGTAGCTCCCATTTGAAGTGTTTCGGGTAAGGTGACTGCTCCTGTGCTTCTACTGAAAGATGATGTTAATAAGATGGAGCAAATGAAATCATGGGCACAGGTGATTGTAGAATGGATTGATAGCATATCCACTACTGGAGTTAAGGCAATTGGCATTGCTGTGGAGATGCATAACGACTTTTTGACTTTGAAAGTACAAGTAGACAAAGAAATTGAGGATTGTATTGCCTACCTGAAGTACTATGAATTGACATATTCCAAGCTGCGGGTTGTTAGAAGTTGTTGTCTGCGGACATTTTAGAGAAGGAGAATATACTGCCTAAAGATAAGATTAGGGAAACAACATTTTGGATGCACACATTGGATTTTCGAAACGAAATCGTAACTCAAGTTTTGCTAGAGATGAATGTAGTTGCAGGGAGAATTAATGAGTTGCTTGTTGATTATGATCAGTTTCTCAGTGACATGGCTGGTGTTCCTGCTGTTGTTGTAGAAAATTTGGATGACGTGGGATTAAAGCAAAGTTGCCAAAAGGTTATACAAAAACAACCCACTGACAACTTGAGCATAGAGTTTTTGGATACTGCTGCACAGTTGTGGTACGTTCTGAAGAAGTGATCAAATAGAGAAAATCATATGCGGACCTGCACAGGTAGTTAATGGAAGAATATGAGTTGTTGGGTTATAAAATTCATGCTGCACAACCTCCAACCAATGAACAATTAACAGTTGTCCTCACTAGTTTTGTTAAATATGCTTGTTAAAGAAAAAGAAGCTGGAAATATTGTAATTGATGACAAATTTTTGTAAAATTTCAGCCAGCTGTAGTTAGTTACATGAAAGTGTGTGTGCCTAGCTTTTATGGGATTTTGTAGAATATATTTAATATAAAAAATGTATTAGTATATTTTACATCTCCCTAGGTTCACATGTGATACATTTTTTAATTGGGAGTAGTTTTACAAATATTTAATGCACCCCAAATATTATATGTTGGTGTAATCTGGGCCATTGGTGTTGAGTTAATCTCCACCATTCATTTTGTAAACCTTCTCTATAAAAGACAGCCTCCTCTCATTTGTAAGGGGTTGATTTGGAATTGTTGTAACAACATTTTGAAAGCAATACAAGCAAAGGTAGGTATTGAAGTGTTGGTGAATTTACTTGTTATTTCTGAATGCATGCATGGTTCCTTCTTCTAGCTTTATTTTCAGTTTTAGTTTCAGTTCAATTATGATGATGGAAAAGTGTTTAGGTATTTGATGAATTTCTTGCTCATACCATTTGTGGTTTGCTGATTGCAAAATGCAGTGTATGGTTAGTTTGAGTTGTTTCATGCATTTGGTTCAACTGTGGAAGTTTCTCCATATTATGCCAAAATTTGGGTATATGTCTGAGGATTTACAGTCTGAAAATATTTAGGATTTCCTTTGAAGATTGCACTATTTTTGTAGCGTTGTGGGTTAATTCCTGATTAAGCAGGAATTGGTTTATTGGGGGATTTGTCTACCTGTTGTTTTAGCCATTATTGTGATTTTCGTTAGGTTTTCAGATTTAGGATTGCTCTAAACCCTCATCTTTTGACTTTTATTTTGTAAATCTGGGTTAGTTTTAGGAAAAACAGCATTATAAAACTGCCATATTTGATGTTAAGAAGTCATTTTCAGATTGCAGATCTGAAAATACAGCTAGGGTTTTAACCAGTCCTCAGATTTTACAAACCCTCAGTCTTATAAGTTTCCAGCCTTTGTTGAACCATACATGCCCTTTGTGAAACCAACATACATCAAACCACTGAGTTACCTTTTGCAAAGTCAAGACCTGACATCCGAAGCCTTGGGGTTATTTTCTTAAGTTTTTTGTGGAAGTTTTCCTTTCAAGAGAGATAGAGCACCTCGTGTTTTATCTGTGTTGTGTAGTGCAAAAGCACTCATCAGCAGCTAGGAATGCTAGGGTGCCCCTTTACTGTCCTAGGGATGCCAAGGAGTTCCCATGTAGAACAAAGGCAAAAGGTCATTTTTTTAATGTTTCATTGTTAAATCACAGGTAAGGATTTGTATTTTTTTCGTAAATGTTTGGAGTTTCTTAATTCTCATTGCTATTTTGAATTTTCTTCAATAGCAGACAAGATAAAGAAAATAATTCTAAAATCATGGACAGTTGTGCATTCACTTACATGGGCTGAAGGCGATGCCTTGCACAGGAAGAGACAACCTCAACTGTTGTTAATTCAGTTCTGTTCAAATATTACAATAGAAAATTGTGAAAATTAAGCTTTTTTAAGAATCAATTTTTTCACCCTCCATGTAAGTTCTACTTGCAACATTTTTGATCTAGATTATATAGAGTGGTGAGATCTTTATTCCACTCGTTACATGACATTATCCTTGTCCAGATGGACATTTATCTAATGTGAAGAAGTATAAAAATCCAGTTGATTTGTAAAGTCTCTTGCTTTATTTAATATGCCTTTTGCTTTGCATACTTCATTTTGTAGCCAATATGGAAAAGCTTGTGGAATCAAAGGTCAAGAAGATGAACGTGGTTTAAGACCAATTGGTTAGAAAACTAGCTCCTATTGGACTAGTTTCAGTTCTATTTAGAATTGCAGCAAGAGCCAACTGGATAAAGAAACAATGAGTTCCATCATTGTAGTTTACAGTGCTAGAGTGTAGAACTATATTTCACATTAGATGCACATTTATCTAATATGAAGAAAGATGAATATCCTCTTTGGAGCTATAAGAATAATAGGGAGATGCTTGGAAATGGAAAAAATTGATTTGTAACAGTCTCTGCTTCATCTAATACTCCTTTGCATCATATACTTTACCTTGAAAGACAATATGGAAAAACTTATAGAATGAAAGGTAAAATATATGAACATACTTTAAGACCAACAGCTTAGAAAACTAAGGTCGTATTGGACTAGTTGTAGACCTACTTAGAATCTCAACAAGAGCTAACTGTATAAAGAAACAGTGAGTTCCATCATTATAGTTCACAGTGCTAGGAGTGGTGAAAATTGAAAAAATTGAGGATCTTGTCTGATTTATGACAAGTATTCAAAGGGAGAACAATTAGAGGATTCTTAGGCATCTACGTATTTGGCTTGTTGATGATCCCTGCTCGTAATGTATACAAGTAGTTAGAGGTTCTTAGTTGTTACTTTTCATTGCAGTTGGTAGATGGTTCAAAGAAGAAACATTATAATAAATTAAAATTGTTGAAAAACAAGGAAGGAGGTAGATATAAGGTTGAGGATTAGAGAATATTTTCAAAGAGCTTGTATTACTTGAAGATGACAAGAAATAGCATGAGTGGATGGAAGGCCATTCTTATGAGCAATCTCAAGATCAAAACCACTTAGGTTGAGGTAGAGAAATGAAATTATATCAATGTTCACAAATAAATAAAATAGGTCAACATTACTTAACAATGTATGTGTTCATAGGTCAGAAAAACATCAAGTACTTCGGAACTTGAGTTAATTTTGCCACCAAGGAAAGCACCCATTGGCTTGCCTAGCTGAGTTTCTGGTGAGATTTGGCAATTTTTTCCAGGTTAATTAATTTAATTAATGCCAAGAGGTATTCTACAATGGCAGCAAGGGGTGGAGTGCAATGGCATGAGTGTGTTAACAAAAACTCTTACCTTAACCTAAAATTTGACAGCCATTTACACGTCAAAATTAATAATAAACATAATAAACAGCACGTAATTAATTTCAAAAAATTAGAATTACGAAAATAACTGTAACGTTCCCTTTTCGGGATATACCTGATTTTTGCCCAAAAATAACAATTCCAACAAATGCAATTCATTTACCAATAGAATTCTATAAATTGCATATCTTAACTAATTAATATCAAGGATCTATGATCATATACAAATAATCTCTATTGAAATCAAAATATCCTAAATTCATTCGTATCTATTTCATAGCTTATTTTCAATAGCCAACCACATTAGGAATCTGATGGAAAAGCTTGACAGGACACTAAGAGATTGTCCTCCTCAACCAAGCCCAAGGGCACAAAATGAGCCTCCAAGTCATTCGGCCCCATGGCCCACAAGTATGGCAGAACCTCCAGTTCATCCATCTTGGGGTTGGCAGTACTTGATGAGGGAACCAATACTGCTGCATCTTCCTATCAAACATTTCAAATTGATTCCAAATATGATTGCTGATGGAATCTTATTATATTAATTGTAATTCAAATATCATTTTATTATGCCATTATAATGCATGTGTGTGTGTGTGTGTGTGTATATATATATTTGTATATATTGTAATTCCTAATTATATTTAAACTTCCCAATAATATCTTTGCTAAAAATAATATTTATTCCAATAGATCTCTTATAATTTCCAATACTTATTTCTCTTTTATCCAATCTGCTTGATTCATCCTTTCACAAATTGATTCTACCTCTCTATATATCCATCATGTGCTGTGAACAGTCACAACCTTCGTAATTATTACATCCTTTTCCAAAGGATGCACCCCTCCATAAACCAACCACTACCCTTGTGTTGACTTCCTTAATCATTGTTAATACAATGATCACCGCTTTTAAAAAGTTAATGAGAGTCTTTATGTTAGCATCACCTTATGGAATTGCTATATTCCATATTTGCCATACTTAATTTCATCGATCCTTCTTCCTTTTTATTTTTATTTTTCTTTGGTCACGATTTGCTGTGATCTCCCTAGTCATTAGTTTCTATGCAAGCTGCAATCAGGGGGCATGACAGTCCGCCCTTCCCAATATTACTTGTCCTCAAGCAATAGGAATTGAAAATTCTACAGCTAGTGATGATTGTCTTGGTTATGTCTAACTTTATACTACAATGATGTCCTTGGAGAGCGGTTGTT
This sequence comes from Sequoia sempervirens, assembly GCA_007258455.2. Taxonomy (NCBI): domain Eukaryota; kingdom Viridiplantae; phylum Streptophyta; class Pinopsida; order Cupressales; family Cupressaceae; genus Sequoia; species Sequoia sempervirens. Next base: position 43,046 of record VDFB02378647.1, read on the forward strand.
AGTATACTTGTAACCAGAAGAACATGTAGGTTTTGCCTTGGTCTGAAACTCCAAGGTATATGCTTATTTTTTTTTGATCCTCAGGCTGGCTGGATCAAAGCGGTGATACCAATTGTAATGTCCCCTTTTGGGGATATACCTGATTTTTGCCCAAAAATAACAATTCCAACAAATGCAATTCATTTACCAATAGAATTCTATAAAATTACATATCTTAATTAATTAATATCAAAGCATTAATGTAATGAGCCAACCCAATTTTTTCTATGCTCCACGGGGTTTCGGGGACGGGGAGTACCCGGTACGGCGGGACGAGTTTCTGGTACGGGGGTACTTTTGGGTCATTTTTTAGGGGACGGCAGGGGACGGCTGATAAAAAAATAGGGAATTTTTTAAAAATATATAGAAATTTCAAATGTTCATAGCATAACATTGATAAAGCAGTTAATTCTAGAACTTTGTTTGTATAAAACTGGTATATGTGGACATGGTTATAAAGGATTTCACATGAATCGATGACAAAATTAACAAAATTCAAATGCTTTTCATTATCCAGTATTTTACGTATCATATAAAATTAAGAATTAAATTGTCAAATGCCCCAGAAGGCTCAAAGAGTCCTCAACTTCTAATAAAGGAAATGACAAAATGCTAAAACATAAGCCTAAGAAAATATATAGTTGCCGGGTCCCTAATCCCGGCATAAAGTAGTCCTAAATCGGCCATCATGCCATTGATAGGCTTTCAGGAGTCTAAGTTCATTGTGGTCATATTAAGCCAGAGGATGCACTTACTCAACCAATGGAACTAACAATCCCTAGGTGTGCATTCTCCCTCAATCACATATAGCATCTTTGGGATTAACATCCCAACGTAAGGCTGGAGTCTGACGATACTAACTAGTTTGGCAATCCTTCACTTAGCTGCTCTTCTTTTGCTCTCCTTCACTTCACAAGCCAAATGTAAAAATGAGTTTCTTTTTCTCATTTTACTATATTGGGCATAGCAACTGGGTTTGAAGAGGTTTCTAATATCAACGTGAGCTCGTAGTTCAGAACAGTGAGCAGACATGGATCCTTTCACAGTGGCTGTGAGTGAATATCTGTGCCCAGTTAGCTTGAATATTGGTCACCTGGAGTGGGATATGCCTTGGCATGAAGATTACTCAGACCTACACTCATTTGCAAGGAGATTCCAGTGACTATTTGGCCCAGGCGTGAGCTTATTCCAGGTCTGGTCTGAGATATATAATTATCTGTAAATTGTTGTTGCTGCTGTTATTCAATCAATTAGTTATCTGTAGTTTCCTCACTGCTGTAGCCCATTCTCAGCATCATATATATGCAAATCTATCCATATTAGTTTCCAGTTTGAATATGTGTAAGGCTGTAGCTATATTGTAACATTTTATGACAGTAAAATTTAAGGAAATGAAACTCAGAATTTGATAATCAGATCAATGTATGAATGCCATTTTAAAGTCTATTATATTTTATGTAAATTATTTTAGGGCATATATAAGGCATAAATTAGGTTAAGAGGCATGGAGCGTCCCTTGTGGGCCCACCCATGCCTTTTTTTCATTTTAAAAAACTTTAATTTTTTATAAAAATGTATTTTTTTTGTTGCTGGGCCATAGGGTACTTCTAGAAGTACCCGGTACGGATGGGGGACGGCTGGGAAGTTTCGGGTACTTCTAGAAGTACCCTACGTCCCCTACCTTTTGCCAAAAGTCCCCTAGAAGTACCGGGTACTTGGAGGGAAAAAGGGGACGGCCAGGGGACGTTTCCTAGCCGTCCCCGCGTCCCCGTTTCGTACCCGGTACGGGAAACGGCAGAAAAACATAGGGGACGCGTCCCCGTGGAGCATAGAATTTTTTCAATTTTTGAATGAACACACCAGCACAAGAAGCACCCGTTATGGTTAGCTCAAACCAAACTAGCAATTGGAAAGTAACTCTTTGCCAAGAATGCACTCTCAATCTCAAGATGAGAATGATGTTGTCATATGGCAAGAGGCTCGTCAGTAGCACCTGGAAAGAATTACAATGTTGAAAGTAAGCTCAACGTCGAGAATGTGCTCTCCAACCCAAGGTGGGAATGGCGCTACCATATGGCGGAGGTACTAAGAAAAGAAATACAATGCTGGAAAGCAAACTCGACACCAAGCATGTGCACTCCAAACCCAAGGTGGGAATGGCACTATCATATGGTGGAGAATCTATGAAAACAATGTAGAGCTGAAAGTAACTCAATCATCAAGCATGTGCACTCCAAGCCCGAGATGAGCAAGGCGCTATCATATGATGAATGAGGATCTAATGCAAGTACAATGAAGAGTGAGCGAGGGCCAGTCTCTTCCACACCCGTGGGAATTATATATGAACTTAGCAAAGAAAGAAGTAGCTGACAGTACTACTGTTCAGCTTTACAATGAAATAGAAATGCCTGCCAAGAACATAGAATTAGAGTATATCAAAGCTGCAATGATTTATAATGTCTCTCCAATTTTCAACCAAACCCCAAGACTCAAACCCAACTCCTAAAACAAAATCTTACAATCTGATATGACTAAACAATGACTAAAAATGCATAACCAGCAACACTATAACTCACTAAAATGCTAAGAATCAAGATTGCATGCAAAAGGTGTGCATGCTTTTATAAAGAAGCTTTGAGTGTAAGAAGAGAAATCCCTTGAAGAAGATATTGGAGGAGAAAAGAATAAATAGTGGTTCATTGATGAAAAGGAGCAATCCAAGGTAGACAAAAAGTGAAGCTAAGGTAAATGAATCTGATACACCTTTCCAATCCTAAACAAGGATAACGTAAATTTTGAAGATTATTGGTAAATGGTGATGCACAGTTATATTGAGAGGGGGAGGCGGGGTGCGAGGTGTGAGAGGAGGTGAATCAGTATAACAACAATCTTTTGCTTTTCACAACTTAATCAACCATAACAATAATACTTTAAAAATTAATCATCCACAGCAATAACACACATGCAAGTTCTAGCAATTTAGAACATAGAAAGAACACACAATTTACGTGGAAACCCTTAAGGGAGAAAACCATGGCAAAATATTGCTTATATATATAGATATTCTTTGTAGGCTCCAACCTACTTCTATTACAAACTTCTTTTGTAGGCACCAACCCACTGGAGACACCAATCCCCACTTATAGAATTTGTAGACACCAACCCACTGGAGACATCAATCCCCACACTTGAGCACCAACTCAGCAAGAGACACCAACCTCTTCTTGATAGGCTCCAACCTCTTTTACAATAGTATCATTGTTTTCTCTGAATTTTTTTTTTCTCAAATCTGCACTTATTTATCTTCTCAAATCTGCCCCTATTATCCATCCAAATATGCACTTATCTTTTTCTCAAATCTGTACTTTTTATCCTCTCAAATCTGTACTTATATTCTTCTTAGATCTGCTCTTGTATTCTTTCAAAAATCTGCTCTTATGTTCTTCTTAGATCTGCTCTTATATTCCTTCAAAAATCTGCTCCTATGTTCTTAGATCTGCTCTTATATGTCACACTAAATGCTTCTTCACCCAAGAGAGTTGACCTTTCATATGTCGGCAATATCCTTCATTTTATCTCTGCTCTGTTGTACTAAATCAGAAATGATATTCCATTTTTCTTACATTTTAACCTCCATTCAATCTCCCTTTTATACCACACAATATCCCTCATCAACCATATTTATTTGCATTTTTGTAAACCACCAAATGAGGCGCTACATACTAAGGGTCGGCCTGTAAAATAAATGGATTTATTTTATTTGCAACTTCAACATGGGTTGGCCACTCTCTTCATTATTTTAAATTTAATTTATTTTAAATCCCAAAAATGGGTGGCCTTATAAAGGGGGTCGGCTCTATCAAATACATGATTACTTGCTTTTATTTATCACAAACAATGCCTTCATCTTATGAGTCAGCCACCATATGATAAACTATTTAATGGCCTTCGGCCTTAAGTGATTCCCTTCAACCTTTGACATCAATGACCATCTTCGACAATCAATGACAACATACAACAATCTCTTCATTCTTCCTTTGACACCAATGACAATATCTCCTTTTGTACTACTCCCCCTTACTCTATCTCTCCCCCTTTGACATCAATGACAATATTTTCTATATTCAATTGGTATCAGAGCGGGTTCCTTCAAAAAGAGCTTAACCACTTAAAGGTTGATCTTGGAAGCACACATGGCCGAAGGAAATGGGTTTTCCTCAAATAGGGCACCACTATTTAATGGAACAAATTATGCCTTTTGGAGCATAAGGATGGAGACTTATTTGAATGCTCTAGGATATGATATTTGTCGATCTGTTGAAATTGGTTATACTGCTCCTACAATCCCAATAACGGATCAAGCCGAAAAGAGGGTGAGCGAGAACAATGTGAAGGCTAAAAATGCAATTTTGTGTGGATTATCCAAATTGGAGTTCGTGAAAGTTATGCACTGTAAATCAGCTAAGGGCATGTGGGATAAGTTGAAAATATATATATGAAGGGGACAACAAGGTTAAGAAGGCCAAGCATCAAACCCATAGGACAACAAGGATTGCAAGTACCTAAAAGGAGGAACCCTATCCAAGGAATTGTAGATAGTTTGGAAGAGCAAATGAAAGAGAATTAACAACAATGTTCAAGAGACCCAAACCTCATCTCCACCAACAACAATGAGCAAATGGGCTTCATCTCCACCAAGACTCGCAAATGTTGTCATGTAGATTGTTTAGTACCTAATCACCCCTGAGGCATGGATCATGAATAATAGCTTTGTAGTGTCCAATAATGTCTACTTGTTTTTGTTTTTGGCAGCAACAACCAAAGCTCAAGCCTTCTAAAGCTCCTCCACTTGAAATTGTGTGAGTTCAACATCCATATATAATTTAAAGTGGGAGAGGAGCAATTTTTAGCTTGAAGAGATTGTAAATGCTCCTTGCTGGATTACAAGGGTGCTATCTGAAGTTGAATTGCACAGATTATAAAAATTGTAATAAAACATGCACAAACATGGATTTTTATGAATAATAAAATGGTTTGAAAAGTTAAATGTAGGGACAAATGTTGAACAAGGTTATGGAGCAAGAAATCATGGAGACTATATTGCAAATGTGGAGGTGTCTTGGACATTATTGCATTTGCAGTTGTGTCTACCGACAATACACATGCTAGAACTTGGAATCTGATTTCAGCATCTTATGTTTGCAAAAATTTTCAGCTTCCTATGTTGATTTTTTTTTCTTGGGCCCAGGAGGACTATGCTGTGCATAGGAATCTATAAATGGGAGGTTGTATTGGTTTGTAAAAAGATATGGGAGGAACAAATAACATTATATTGAGCAAGTTAGGGAAGTTCTAGTTATTCATAATTGTTTTAGGAAGGTCAAGACAATAGTATTTCCGTTCAAGGAGCAAGGGGCAACTTGCATCCAAGCATCCTATTGTACTTGGTTAATTGTTAATCTTATTAAAGGTAGCGTGGTATTTTATCACTACCATATGGTTTGGTTTCTCTCTATTTAGAGTGTGTCTAGGCAGGATTCATTTTATGATTAACACATTTATTTCCCATTTTATGATCTATCATTTGAATAAGTAGCATTGTATGTTAGCATATAACTCTTGATATGTAAATTCTAAATTTAAGAGCTTAAAGATCAATATGGTATTAGAAGAACTTTGATATCGTGGGATTTCTGAAAAAAATGGTGTGTATGACAGCCACAAGAGAACAAGAAACCCAAATGGAGGAGATGAATGCATGGGTAACCACATTGGAAAAGCACATTAAAGATGTGATGGAAAACCAACAATGGTTGGGTCAACAACAAGAGAAAATGAAAATAGAAGAAATGAATTTGGAACAAGAGCAAACCTCAATAGGTAATTTAGTAAACCTTTAGCCAGGAAATTTGGCCTAGAGGAAGAAGGTGTGGTAAATGAGAAGTTCTTGAAAGAGTCATTCAAAGAGCCAATTCCATTTGAAACAAGAAATAAGATGGAAATTAAAACTTACAATGGAATTGGAGGAATTAATACAGAAAGTTGGATTCTTGGTTACAGCAGTTAGAAGCTTATTTTATCATTCATAAAATTAAGAGGGCACAAGAACTGATTTTGCACCTCAAAATGGGGAAACATTCTCTTGTATAGTTGGCAAATTATGTAACTAATTGTGAAAAGTAGAAAAAGAGAATTGTAAGCACTTGGCAAGAATTCAAAAAACTAACTGGAAAAAATTTCTATCCCGCAAGCAACAAATATGAACAAAAGATTAAGTGGATTTTCTTGAATCAAAATGATGGGCAAAGTGCATAGGACTACACTGCGGAGTTTTGAAGATCAGCCATGTTAGAGATGCTGGTCAAGTACTTTGGAGGGCTTCACTCTCATATCAAGAGGAGAGTAGTCAACGCCAATCCTCAAGACTTGGATGAAGCATTTGTCCAAGCTTATTATGTGGAAAGTGAAGAAAAATGACCGCTCTTCATGGTGGAGGAAGAGGTGGGAGAATCTTCTCTTCACCCCAAGTCTCACTAAACCATTGTGGGACCAAAATCCCCTCTAGTAAGGGAGGTGTGATCTGAATAGATCATAAAAATTGTAATAAAACATTCACAGACATATTTAATAGTGATTGTTTTTTCTCCTTTTCAAGGGTTTCTAGGATAAATCTATGTGGCATTTATTTTTATGATCAGCATGTCTATTTCCAATTTGTTCAACAATTCCCTCTCACTAATAGCTATCATTTGAATTACAAGAAGTATAGTATGTTGGCATATAATTCTTGAATTGTAAATTCTAAATTAAAGAGTTTATAGATCACGAGTCAACCTAGCTTTGTCCAAAGAGATGTCTTTTAGACCGAGAGAATTCTATAGGAAGGTATTGCCTACTTGCAGTGGCCTAGTTGGCTTAGGAAGTGCACGATCTTAAAGGTTAAACACTTCAGTAGGTCTAGCTCTTTACTGATTGAAATTGGCTTGAATAATGGTTGCAATAATAGGAAGGGGTACATAGACTTCCACATAAGATGTGAAGATGTCAAGAAAATTGTTGAGGAAAATGAGGTAAAAATCAAAACATTTTGCACAAAATTGCATTGCAAATAACATACATTGTGCAATTAACAAGAAGGCTAAGTGAGTGTTGGCAAAGAGAACCATTAAGTGAGTGTTGCTGAAAAGAAGTGTTGTAGAAGAGGGTCTTTAAGTGAGTGGTGAAGAAGAGGTTTAGAAAATAGAAGATCAATTGTGTTGAGCAAGGAATGATATAATTTTGGATTATTAAGACAAATTTAGTTGTAAATCCTCACTTTGTCATTTTAGTTGGAGAAGACTTGCTATTCATTTTTGTTGGTAGAGATGGAGGCACATAAGACAAGTTGACAAGGTGTGCAAGAGAGAAAAATCTTTGTTGGTGAAGAGCATGAATACCAATGCTACCATACGTGCATGTACATTGCCATACAAACAACTATGATGTATGTGATGTCAGTTGACATTCCTGTTGGTTGATGTGTGGAAATGCTAAATTTTGTATGTCACATCTACATTAGTAGTGGTATAATCTACTATACAAGTGCAAGGCATGAATTTTGATGAGGGAATTTTTGATGAAGTTTTGCAAGGTTCCTTGCACAGCTTCTAGGGTTGCAAATCTCAAGAGTTTCAATCATATTCTTTCCTAGAGCCGCCTAGCATTTAAAGTGAGTAAGTGATAAATGGAAGTTCTAGAAGGTGCTTACATCCAAGTGTGAGCACAATTGGGTGCCAACAAATTTTTAGAGCTAAAAGAAATTTGACTAGGAAAACTGGATTTCGAGGTTGATGTGATTTTTCCTTTTAAAGAAGCAACAAGGAAAAAGTGACCAAAGCAATTTCATGACAAATGTCTTCCAAATAAATCCTTTTGGATTAGTCTTTGTGACATTTTTTACTACATCGAGTACTTTTGTACTAACCAATCCTAAATGAGTTTTGAGTGTTAGCAAGGGTGCCAACATGTCTAGAGGTGGGGTAGATTTAGGTAGTAAAATAGATGTATACTATGCTAATAGTATATATTAGTTGGACACATTGTATTTTTTTATAAAATTAATTAGTTGGGGCATCTATAGGGGCCCTCACCTAAGAAACATAAACTTCATAAACACCAATCTAAGCATAAAAGGCAAAAAATATTTGATTTATTGAATTTTGTAGGCAATATAAAATGTTGTGAGGGCAAAGAAAAGTTGCAAAATCCATTAAATCAATACTTGCTTGAGGAATAATCTATGAGGGACAGATCGACCTAACAAATCCCCAATTAGCGTTGGAGCCCACATGAGGTTTTCTCTATGTTCCATGGTGTTTCGGGGACGTGAACGGGGGGACGGCTGGGGATGTGTTTCCGGGACGTTTCCTAGGGGGCCATTTTTAGGGGACAGTAGGGGACAGCGACATACAAAATACATATATATAGATACTTTTATAATCAGAAATCAGTTAAGGATTAAAGAAGAGAATGTACACTATCAAAGATACTTTTATTTTGAAGTAATGATAGCCTGGATTTGAGAGGTCTTTGAGAATCAAAGATTTCTGTGTAAAACGCTTACTGTTTTGTGTGTGGAGTGTGAATCTTCTTTGTCATTGTGGTGCTTGAAATCATTTTGTAGCAACTAAAGGAAGTTGTATGGGATAATGAAAGGTATACAGAATGGAAATTAAAGAATTGACGATGGACATTATATTGATTACTGGAGCTGAGTGATAGGGTTCGTGGACTTTAAAAGTCAGTATTTTCATAATGATTGTTGCCATCGCTATTTATGAGGATGTCAGCTTGTGGTCATCTAATTGTGCTATATTCGTCATCCAGTGTGTGCGAGTTATTTTGATTCTATGTAGAGGAGACATTATGAGATTTTAATCACTATTCTTGGCTGAGAGAATTCAATGTAAGTGTTGACTGGTGTGCACAGATTTATATATGAATCTTATTTCTGAGTGAAGGCTTTGTGGTGAGATTTTGGGCTGAACGTTGATATGCTGCATGAGTCAATCTGCTATGCATTTGTGATGTACTGCAGAGTATTTTGTGCTTTGCCTACATGTAGAGATGTATTTCAGTCACAATCCTTCTTGATCATTTGCATATCAGATGGTGTGTGTGAAAGATATTCCTATGAGTGCTAAGTTGTGTGGGTGCTACGAAGAAGACGTGTTGCCACCCTATTTCAGTATTGACATTGCAGTTTGAAAGGGTTAAAGTTTTCATGAGTCTTGAAGTGTAGTTCAGCATGCTGGTGACAATTAGCGTGGTTTTTGTGGAAGTTAAATGCTATAGATAGTTGTTGTTACAATCAGAGGTGGTGTGGTTTGTGCTTAGAATTTGGTATTGCTCATATTGGAGTTTACAGTGATTATGTATGTGCATGAGCCTTTCAGTTAATGTGTTGAACGTTCTTGAAGTTTTGTAAAGATTTTCTGTGAGTTGGTGCTCACACTGAAGTTGGTGCTTCAGCCATTCGAAGTTGGTGCTTTGGGAGAGTTGGTGCTCTCAGTGAGTTGGTACTCACTTGTAATTGGCGTTGGTGCCCATTATTGTTATTGAAGGCTATTGATCTGCCGTGGTTTTTTGCTCGAAAGGGTTTTCCACATGAAAACCAGTGTTTATCTTGTTCCGTGCTTGCTATTACTATTTTGATTTCTGTTTCATATGGTTTTTAGTTTTAAAGTTTGCAATATAGACAAATGAATTGATTTATTTTGGGGCATTTGCTATTTGTCTGTTTTAAGCAGGAAGATTTGCTGGTCGACAAGATTTGCAATCTTTATTTATTGGATTTAAAAATATCTAAGTATGATTTTCTTTTTCTTGACTAGAAAATGGAGTTATAGTTAGGTATAATTTTCTGCTCTATACTTGCTCTGTTATACATCATTTTTCTTGGCAAAAACCTTGCAAGATGTGAATTTGGTTTTGAGACTCTATGGGGTAAAGAGCACTATTAGTTACCTAAAATATTCTTGTAATTCAAATTTTCACATCCCTTGAGATGCAAAATATTAACACCAAATTCTGTTCCAATAAGAAAGATACATACTGCCTTGCTTTTGAGTATAGGTCCATAGTTGTATTGCTTATTAAGATAGTCTTTGTAGGTGTGTCCATATACACATAGTTTTGCCTTTTCTGTGTAATTTTTCCAAGTTATTTGGAGATTCAAGGAAGATTCAAAGTAAAAGCTTTCAAAAATATTAAACAAGTAGAATTAAATTGCAAACATAAAAAGAGAAAAATTTAGAGCACGTGTTTCTAGGAAAGAAACATTCATCAAAGTAGAACTTTCAAATTGCCCAAGGTATATAAATTATCGAAGTGTTATTAGGAGCAATGACAAAATACATTCATTTGTTTCTCATAGATGTGTGTCCCAATCAGTGTTACTAGACTCGCCCAGACTTGGTGAGTCGCAAGCAAGACGAGTGACCTTGAATAGGTTTGGGAGACTCGGCA
>VDFB02378649.1:0-51793 GCA_007258455.2 Sequoia sempervirens
TTTAAATTGCAAATTCACTTATTAGATATGGAGTTGGTTGTGCATGAAGTTACATTAGTTTACTGCCTTTCCCGGTACATTACTAGAGTTTCTTAATGTTTTTCCTACATGTTATCAGAACTCTCTATTTTAGGATTTATGGGTGATGTGTCCTTCAATGATTCTATGGGAGTTGTGGAAGGAGAGAAATAGATTCCTTTTTTAGGACAAGGAGCTATTGATCCCAAGGCTATAGTGTAAAATTGAGGTATGTATTGTAGAACTTTTCAATGCATGATTGGAGGACAGGAATCCAAAAATAATTAATTTTGCTAAATGGGATGCTTTGATAATGAAACAATGGTTTCGAATTAATGCCCTCCCTTTTGGAGGATCAGGAAATGCAGTGTCCATTGATATGCACAACAAAGTACAGTGGCTCCTTCTTGAGCAGGGCTGGGTTAAACTAAATTTTGATGGTGCTTCAAAAGGGAATATGGGGGCATCTGGGGCAGGCTGCATTGTCTGAGCCTCCATGGGTTTGATTTTGGGGAGATTGGCTAAGCCCCTCCCAGACGGTACTAACAATCCAGCTTAATTCCAAGCCCTTCTTCTTGGACTAGATCTTTGCAAGGAAATTGGAATTAAAAATTTGATGGTGGAAGGGGACTCTACTCTAGTAATAAATACTCTCAGAACTAGGAAAATTCACAATTGGAGGTTGTGGTGTTTTTGGAAACATCAGTAGAGCAACTAGGGTTTTTTTAACAAGTGATGTTCAATCATACATTGAGGGAAGGCAATGTTGAAGCTGGTGCTTTATCAAACATTGGAGTAATTGGTCCTAGTTTTAAAGAATACAGTTTAGTGAGGAATTAAATATTTATGGCGGTAGGGTGGGCCCTCCCCCCTCCTTCTCTCCTTCACTCATTTGCATGGTTGGATGGTTAGGTGGATGACATGGTGGTGGAGGGAGAGGAAAGAGGGGTTGTTGACGAGGGTGAGAAGAAAGAGAGGCATGTGGTCTGGACACATCACTCTTTCCTTCTTTCTTGTGGTTGCTTAAGGAATATTTTTCTAGTGTTCGTCGATAGAGGGGCTTCTGAGGGGTCTGAGTCAACTCAATTAAGGGTGCTACATGGGAGTGGTCGCCATTTTAGTAAGAAGCGTGGGCCTTGCCAAATGGTGAGGCACATAGGGTATGACGTTTATGATAAATCATGCAAATCAGCTTGGTGGCAGCTGGTCTTCATTATGAGGTGATGCCTTGGTTAAAGCATGTTTTTAGAGGATGCAAATCCCATGTAAGGATAGATTTCCTTGCATTACCATTATTCCTTGCTCGTGCGGCTTGGATTTGGCTTGTAGATCGTGGGCTTTATTAATGTTGGTGGGTGGTGGTAGTTCAATTGTGTGTTTTTCAAAAACAATTCTATGCAGGTGGTTCTTTGGTGGGGATGGTGATAATGGCGAAGCCAAGCCATTCCAAATTAATCATTTTAGCTTTCATGGAGGGGCTGGAATTTTTTGGTGCAAATACTCTCGTTTCTCTGGTGGTGAAAGAGAGGTAAACTACATTTAATGAAATCATAAACCAAAGGCTGAAATGCATTTTTCTCGAGGGTGACCCACTAGTCTTCGTAGTGGTTAAAATGTTACTTGGGAAAGGTCACTCTGACAGAAAGGAGTATGCAAGGGACAATGCATGCATATCCTCATAGTTCTTGACTATTATTCTTGATGTTGGAGAGTCCAAGGCGGATGCTAGAGAATTGTTAGTGAATCTCTTTCGTGGATATTTGTTGGGCAGTATGGAGGAGACCTTGAAAGTGGCCTTCGTGGGCAAAGGGATCTCACGTCCCTCTAATTTGGAGCTCCTGTGGAAGACGGACGATGCAATAAAGGTATACCCCTTTCTCTTAGATTTGAAGGGGGCCAAGCTTATGCAGCACCGAATGATCTCAGTAATGGTTGTTGAGTTCCTGAAATGTAAGCTAGGGTTGGTGGTGGAGGAGGGCTTGGAATGGGTTGAATATTTCTCTACGTTTACAAACTTAAATGGGTTTATTTAAGGTTTGTCCTTTGTGTCTGAATTTTTCTTGCTTTTGGCTCATGTTCTTCTGGCTATGGGTTTTGTAATGGGCAGGGTGGCTACCAAATTTTCTTTGTGTTTTTAACATTGCCTAGGTTGATTGGGGTTCTAGTATTTTTTGGTGGTTCGGTGGTTATTTCCTGCATTGCAGACAATCTATATCTATTTCCATAATTTTAATAAAATATATAAAAACCTTATGTATCAAAAAAAACTTAATCCAATATCATAAGTCTTCAAATGTTTATAAATGCACGTGCTATGTAATGATATAATATTTATAATTTCAAAGAAATAAATAGTTAAAATAAATCTCAAAATTAAAATTGAATAAACAATATGGAAATTTAAAATATATCAAACTTTTTTTCTAATAAAAGGGGTAAAAACTTTGTTGAACCAGAATAGCAAACAAATTAGAGAGTACAAAGACCCACTTGGGCTCAAGAAAACTCACAAATAAGTCAGGAAAATCCTACAAAGCATCTCATATCTTCCAACATAGAATCTTCCAAAATGTGGGATAGTTCTTTAGGGAGGCCTTCCTGACCCTCCACCGTCCAAGTATCCATCCTATCAGAAGCCCATTGGAACAACCTCGATGTTCTTCACAGTAAAATTTCTAATTTTTTCACCTTAAGTGAATAAAATATGATCCTATGACATAGCTATAAAAAAAAATCTTCCAATAATGTAAATTACATGCATAATTGAAATAACACAATTTCCAATTTGTCATTTCATTCCAAAGTAATTTACAATTCTTCCCAAAGCATAGATATCATATTGAACAAAGATGTTGAAAAAATATACAATGAGGATTCCATTCCAATATAATAATTTCACAAATTATAATATTCCAAGAATGTACATTATTACAAGCACAACTCCACTGAGCTTTAGAGCATAAGATATAGATGGTCTAGGAATTTTCCTTTCAAAACCTTGGTCTCTTATTGGCTATTGAGGAGGAGAAGCATTACTCAAGTGCTTTTCTGCCAACCACGGACTCATATGCAGTCCCCTACACATCTACCAATGATCAATGGCCCTACCCTTCGACAAAGGTATTGGTTGGGTAACCCCATAAGACATACCATTATGAGCTTAGTGTTGTGTCCTACATGACTAGGATTTATAACTTATGCTAGGTATCCCTCATTCATTTAAATGGACACAGTGAACTGATAGTGGAGTCTTGACATTCACACTATCTATAGTGGAGTCTTCAAACATTCACACTACTTTGGCCAAAGTATTCTCACTCAGTACTTCGAGTGAAGGCCTACCATTCACTTACACTATAGCAAGCTCATTTTGACTTAAGGCCATTATATCTATGCTTAGGCAATCCCTCTCCATGGGAACACTACTCCTCAGGATAACCTATCTCTTTGAAAACCTAAGGATACACAACTCATAAAGCAAAGTAATATTTCCCTCCCTCAACTGGACGACATTCCTAGGAGTAACCTACTATCCATCTAGCATAATTAAATATCTAGCTATGAGTGTTCCTTAAGCTTGTCTATGTTTGATCATATCTAGTATAATAACAATACCTATGATAAACAATCTCACTTAAACCCTTGTTTAATCATGTATTGAGTATAATAACAATACTTATGAAAAAATTCCCTCCTATCATGGATTAAATGCAAACACAATGCATGGCCTCAATCAAAGAGTTGTCATAACAATAAATGAATCCTTTCAAAAGTATCACCTCTTTGACTAAAAAGGTTAAAGCTATGAGCCTACTCTTGTCAATACGATAACTTTATATTTAAGTATGCATTGACAATAATCAAGCATCAACTCTAACTCACTAGGTTTCACTAAACCGAGCTCATTCCAAAAGTAACCCATTTGTTATCTATTAATCAAATAACTAGCTACGAGCAACCCATGTTCAAGCATATCTAGTATAATAATAATACCTATGTCAAACAATCTCTCCTATCATAGTATAATAATAATTCACTACCTCTATCAAACCTTAAGCATTTTATCCTCAAATTTACTCCATTCTCAATCATAGCTTTTTAATGTCTTGAATGTACCTAATGCATCATATTTATCTCCAAGAAATGTAACCCATGTATATCTAGAATAATCATCAATCAAAAGCATAAAGTACCTTTCACCTTGTAGACATTTCACTCTTGTAGGACCACAGAGATCTATATGAATTAAGTCTAGTCCAGTAGTAGATTGCTCCTTTGATCTAAAATAGTTTCTTGCTTTCTTTCCAAATTGACAATTCATGCAAATAGCATTAATAGGCTTTGTATTCCTTGGTAATCTCTCACTTCCTGAACTACACTAATCCTTGCCAAGTTATCAAAATTCATATGACACATTTTTTTATGCCACAACCAACTTTCATTAATCTGAGTCATAAAGCATCACCCATTAGCACCCTTGAGTTGATTTATATTTCCTTTAAATTTCTTTCCTATAGCAATCATTGTTTTGATATCTTTCTTGATTTCACATCTTTCATCCTTGAATACAAGATTATAACCTTTACTGCATATTTTTCCAACACTCAAGAGATTATGCCTTAAACCCTTAACATAGTAGACATCATCAGTATTATGCTTTCCATCAAAACTTATTGAACCTATCCTAGAAATCTTAGCACCAATATCATCTCCAAACATATCTAAGCTTCCATCATATTTTTCAAGTTTAACAGACTTACTCTTATCACCAGTCATGTGATGTAAACAACCACTATCAACAACCCAATAGTTCTTTTCTTGTTTAGCATGTAGGGAAAAGATTATAGTACCTTCATTTTTCTCCTTCTCCAAAAAGCATTCCTTCACCTATTTTTCATAATTAGCAAAATTAAGTTCATCTTTTATAGCCAAGAACAAGCATTCATTGTCATCAAGATCTCCATAATTGGATTCCTCATCAGATATACTAGCATCCTCATTCACATAATATGCTTTGTTTCAATATTCTTACCTTTCTTTTCTTTCTCATATCTTTGTTTATTCCTCTTAGCTCTTTCTAGACATCTTGAAGCATACTGACCTATTCCTCCACAACTAAAGCATTTAAAGGTTAACTTACCTTCATACTTGTCGAGGCCTTTCTTCATCCTTCTCAAAACATTAGCTTTTTCTTCATCAAGATTTTCTTCATCTGGATCTTTAGCTTTTGTAGACTTAAAAGTAGATTTTGATTTGGATCCATTTCTCAAATTCTGCTTTCTCATCTCATAAGATGTCAGAGTTCCCAACAACTGATCTTTAGTGTAGGTCTTGTAATCTATATGTTCTTCAATAGCATATACCTTTTCATTGTAAGCATGAGGGAGAGTTCTAAGAATCTTCTTTACAATCCTAGATTCATCTATTGTAGCACCAAGTCCTCACATTCCAGTTACTACCTCATCCAATATTTGTACATAGACTTTAACATTCTCATCTTTAGACATATGTGGGAGCTCAAATTATGTCTCCAAATTATGCAACTTTACTTCTTTGACCCTATCACCACATTCATGCACTTTTTCTAAAGTATCTCAGACTTCTTTAGTAGTCTTCAAATTTTGAACTTTAATCAACTCAGAATGTACAAGACTATTCTTCATAATGAAATTTTCCTTATTGTTCACTTCATGTGCCTTGATCAACTATACTTGGACCATTAGTAGGAGGAGTGTAGGGAGTTTTGTAGGCTTTCTCTATACACATCATATCCACAATAATTCAAATATTCTTCCATCAATATTTTCCAAATAGCATAATTAGTTCCATTGAAATTCAGATACTCATAAGTAACTTTGCTAGCCATTCCAGACCTTCCTTAAGTGGTTAAGTTCTTCTCCAAGGAATCAAGCTCTGATACCAATTATTGAGCAAGATAATTAAGAGGGGGTGAATCATTTGTAGCAATTTTAAACTTGTAAAACATTCATCAGAACATAGATCAATCACAAATCCTTAACTCTACTAAAATGATTAAACATTAAGTGCAAGTGGAGAAACTGAAAACCATCACACAAACATAGTAACACCAGATTTATGTGGGAAATCCAATGAGGGAAAACCAGAGTGAGGATTAGCTCACACTATAGAAAATATCAAAATTGATTACAAAGGCTCACTTCCAAATAAAGGCTCACTTCCAAAACAAGGACTAATTATCCATATCAGAACTCACTGTCCAACAAGGGTTAACCACCTAGAGGGGTCACTACCACATAGATACAAAGAATATAGAAGAGATATGCATGCTACAGAGAGAATAAAATCTCAATGCAACAGATATTTCCACCATAATTTACTCAACCACTTGTAGACATGAATGAATGATAGAGTACACCTTCAGCTCACTACATTCAGAAACTTGGCATTTAGAATTTGCACTGATCTTCCATGCTCACATCACACACACACATTGGTTTGCATCTGCTTCACATCTATCTATTCTATTTCTTTGAACTTATCTATTTGCACATCTTTCACCACTAACTCATATTGTATTTATACCATCTTCAACTTTGAAACATATCCAAAGTCTACCATCAATCATTAAGTTCAAATTAGGTTAGTGCCAAAACATCCTATGGTGGAATTAGAATGAGGGTGACCCAAATAAACAGTTGATGAGGGCCCTTGAAGTAGGTCCCAACACACTTCATCAACTTTGAAATTAGTATTCAACATAAGTTTAACCAAATTAATGTAAAACACATAGAACAATTAAGCACACGCAACCCTTAGCATGATCCAATCCTTCCAGACACCAAAATTATTTTCAACACGATCATAGCAACTTAAATCTATAACTAAAACATAAGAATTTACCAAAAATAAATATGGACCAACAACATTTCTCCTGGACCTCAGCCAAAAACATAGAAAACCACAATTCACAATTGGTGAACATAACTCACATTATACAATGAATCAAAAGCCAAAAATCTAGATATAGCAGCTTCCAACAATCATAATCAACATATTTTAACCACACAAACATACAAACAAAACCTGGAGCAACCACTAAACACCTGCAACCTTTATTCATTATAATTTTCTCAATATCATCAACATATATAGCTAATTACCTACATCCATGACATCAATGACAACAACAAGTAGATGATAACCAATTAACAAGTTGACATCAATGACATCACCTTCATTCTTGAAACACAATCAACAATAAAAAAGTGTTATGACATGTACTTCTCTTCATGTTACTATTTTCTCCCCCAACTCTACCCAATGCTCTTGGTGTTTGGATGAGCTATCATTTATGCTCAAATTTTCCACCAAAATCCTTCCTATGTTCTATTATGTGAATTTCTTTAAAATCTTTTGGATTGTTCAATACCAAGGAATCTATGTCAATATATTTTAGAGCATGAAAATGATGGGAGATATACCTTGGAGAAGACTAAGAAGTGAAAATGATGCTTCATACTATTTTGTTTCTCTCTAGCCAAAAAGTTCTAGTTGCATCTTCCCCACCTCATGGGCATAGGTGTAGTTGTGCTCAATCTATCAAATGAGACTGAGGATCCTAGTCTCAAGGCTTTTAGTTACAACAATCTAAAAATCATGATTCTCACAAGTGGTTGTATCCTTCTTAGTCACCTTCCACCTCTTTCTCATGGGTGTGGTGCTCTTGGTTGGTTGGATTATGCCAAGCTCCCCCTCCTAGAACTAGTTGTTTTCTCATAGAAACAACAAGGTTTTTGAAAGGTCCCTAATCCTTTTTACAAAGAGAATGATAAGGAAATAAGCATGGCCAAACAAAAGGACAACCAAATATAACAACAATAGGACTACAAGAAATAGATTGTTATAGCATAAGAAACACCACCTGAACCACTGACCACCACTCGACCATCACAATGTCATGATGGTTTAAAATATTGTTCCATGGATTTTTGCTATAACATAATAAAAGGATTTTTTTCCATAGAACTTTTCTTCCTTTTTCTGCAAGGAGAAGACACCAGATCACTCACAGAACCAACTTCCAAACCTAAGGTAACAAAAAAGGAGTCCAACATCTTAGAAGAGGAAATACCTTTAAAATCTCTTCATTATGTAACTCCATAGGAAGAAATTCCTTTAAAAGCTAGTTGTTTTCCTTGTTTGTGGTGAATATTTTATTAATGAAGACAAGGAGTATGGTGCTCTTAATAGCTAGGAACCTATTAATGACATTTTCAACCCTATTGATGTGTGGTGTAAGCCAAATGATCTTGAAATTCCTCCTATTTTTGTTGATCTTGTCTCTTAATGGCCTTATTAATTTTTAGAGATGTTCATTCTTAGCCCTTCTTTGAATGGTTTGTGTTTATTTGGACTTAGTCAAGTACTTAGCCTTTAAGGATGTGTCTTTTGCCACACTTTATTTTGTGAATAATGAATTATTATGTTTTTAATTGATAAAAAGTGATTAAGGCATATTCATTGAAAAAATAAAAATCATGAGTTCCCTTATTTGATAAAATGTACTATCAATAATTATCTATTTTCCAATTTTTTATATCTCCTTGTAAATGTTTAGGGTTGAGGTGACGGTAATAGAAATTATTTGTAACAAGACACTACAAATCAAGAGAGGGTTTCTAAGAATATCCAAATATCTAATTAGATGGGATTGATATAAATATCTTTTAAAGAATATCAAGATACTAGTTCTAGCAATGGCAACCAAATATGGTTCTAAATTTGGTGACTATGAAGAGGGTGTTAAAATTTTCTTAGATAACATAACTTCCCTAGCTTATAGGGTTGAAGAGTTTTCATATATGTTTGCAAATCTATCTCATATGGTTGAATCTAAGGATGATGTATTCTTAGTTATTTCATTGGCTAAGAAATAGGTTCTCAAATTTATCTCATACCACTGAGTTTGAAGCTTACATCTTCGATTTACCTCATAAGACCAAAAAGTTTGGAAGTGAATGTTTGAATTATATTATAGAAATTAATAAAAGATAAAACAATTGTAACACTATACTAAGACAAGTGCCACGTAGTGGTCAATACTTTCCTTTATAGTATTGTAATTATTGTTTTCTAGATTTGAAAAAAGATAAATGTAAGTTTTATTAATATGAATAAAAATAAATGCAACTTTTGTTAATTATAGTGTTTTAGTATATTGTTAATTAGTTATTTTCATGACCTAACTTTATACTAACAATAAATTCTAAACTATTATCCTAATCCTAGACCTATACTAACCCTTACTATGGTCGTAACATTATCCATAACTATGGTTGTAACCCTAACCATAACAATAAAGAATTGTAGAGTGACATTACCCAAAAAAAATGAATTAATATTGGGAATAAGGATATTAGATAAATAAAATTTTGGAGCATTATATCTATTAATCATATTTTAGTGATTTTTATTAGTAATATTATATTTTTAATTTATTTTAATTTTTGAATAGTTCTAACCATAATTTTTATCTTATTCTTAATTCTAATCATAATCCTAATCCTAATTATAATGTATTAGGATTATAATAACTTGTAATAGTAGGATTAGAATTATAATTTAATTAATAATTATAATAATTTTAGCTATTTTAATTTATGGATGTGTTATAATTTAAGTTTTATTTTATTATTTTAATAGTGTGAATCAAAATATCTATAAAATAACTAATTGACTTTTGTAAGATTTTCTTTAATAAAAAATAACCATTACATATATTACAAAAATAATTCTTTTAAAAAAATGTAAAAAATAAGTAACATTTATTTATTTTAGAAAAATTTAATGAAATGACTTAATAAATCAAAAAATAAAAAATCATTTAAAAAAATGTTAAAAAAATAGTTTACCTTGTGGAGTAATGGGATTAGAATTATGATTTAATTAATAGTTATAATAATTATAGTTATTTTAATTTAATTCTTATTTGTATTTATATATGTTACGAAGTCAACAAAATTTGGAAAATCAAAAAAGTTGCAATGTGAAATAGTTTAAGAAATCCTAAAATAAATATTTTTATATGTTAATTTATAGATGTGCTTTAATTTAAGTTTTATTTTATTATTTCAATAGTGTGAATCTAAATCTTTATAAAATAGGGTAAAAGCACAAATTTCAACTAAAATTGTTGGCTAAAAAAATAAAATTTACTATAAAAAGTTTAACGTGGCATGCAACTTATTTTTTTTATTTTATCAACAATAAATTATAGTGTTAATTTATTAAAATTATAGTGTTAATTTATTAAAAACTAGTTTACATCATTTCAAAATTCAAAACATATATGCCTCTTTTTAGTGATTCAAGTTTAAAATTTGGATCAACATTAGTCGTTTTAAAATAACTTAATAAAACAAAAACAAAACAAAACAAAACAAAATCAAAAAATGTTAAAAAAATACTTTACCTTACTTTTCCTACAAATTTTTAAATAAATATTTGACATGTTTATAATAAAATAAAAATAATTAATTGTACAATTTACAAAGCTGATATATTGAGAGTTTCAAGTAAATATATAACATCATTATAACAACTAGTTTTAGGAATATATATATATATATATATATATATATATATATAATGCTGAAGGCGTGTCCTATATGAATAGAACAAAGCTAAAAAGTACCATCCAAGGGCTATTATGGTCTGCCCACCATTGATTTACGTGCAACAGCCGTTGATTGGAAAGCGTTCAGTGTATCCTTTGTTCAAGTCAAGTAAACTAAAAGTTTAATAAATTAATGTTAATTATAAGTAAAAAGTGATACCAAAGGTTAAAAAAAAGAGGACATATACCAAAAAAAATAGCATTGTATTAACATGTAAATGCATTAAACTTAATTCATCTCTATACGTCAACTAAAAGTTTAATAAATTAATGTTAATTATAAGTAAAAAGTGATACCAAAGGTTAACAAAAAGAGGACGTATACAAAAAAATAACATTGTATTAACATATAACTGCCTTAAACTTATGACACATCCACATCATCACCCCGTGGTTTTAACTTTACCAATCTAAATCTGTGCTGGAAAGTGGCATCTTTGAAAATGATAGATTCAGAATGGGGAGATGAAAATGATGAAATTATTTTATATGAATTTTTAAGGTTTTATTTTATTCAACATAATATTAATGTATATTTGATATTCGTTTTTTTTAGAATATTCATTTTTATAAATTATGTTTTATATTTTATATTTAAATATACAGCTTCAGATTTATTCAATCATCTTCATCGTCTCCAATTTTTATTTAATTATCTCTGTTTTATTTTTGCAACTCACCTTGAATAAAAAATTGAATAATTAATATTTAAATTTGGAATTTGGTAAAGTATTCTGAATTATATAAAATGATAGAAAATGTATAATTAATAATTATTATAATTATATATAGTATAAAAATAGATTAGAATTTATCTTAATTGACTCTCCACACTTATTCGACATACCCATTGCACACTAAGGTGCAATTGCTAGTTAAAATATATTTTACATGAAAGCTTATAAACAACCCTTAAAAGGAAGAAAGTATAGATCGATTGATCATTACCTACAGGATTATAGTGCGGAGGTAATTTCCACGAAGGGCCCTTCCTCCATTGCAACACTAAATGTCAAAGTCGGTCAAAGACATTTTGTCGTTGATCATGTGCTCGCCACATTAAATAGTTTGATATACAACAGATTTCTCCAAACCAAAGAGATAATTCCGCCTTAGATCATTTGCGTACTTGTCGACGATGGAAGAATTGATTAGAAAAATCTGGTCATGTGGGGTTCTGCCCAGCGTTTGATGAAGTAGTTGAGGACTGCTTCAGGAGAGTCAAGCTATGGCGGACTCCCAGTACCCTAGTTGAGGAGCGCAATGGAGGAAGGAGAGATGGCAATTCAATGAATGAGGAGTAGATAGGTATTTACTCTCAAAGCAGAGCAGCCAGACAAAGACTTCCTTTGCACTTAGCACAGCAGAGATTAATACGCTTAACAAAGATCTCATACTGTATACCAATGCTGGGGATGCTCTTTGGGGTGAAGGATGGACAGGAGTCCTCTTCAAACGTCCATCAACCTTCGCCTCTCTCGTTCTCAATCCTCTTCCCAAGTTTAGTATTCTTCTGTGGTGAATTTTATTTGGTGGTGAATTTTCTTTGGTGAATTTTTCGTGGCCGTGAATTACTAGAGTGAATTTTCCATCAGTAAATTGTTGGCGGTGAATTTTTTGTTGAATTGTTGACCGTGCATTTTACTATGACTTGTAATTAATGGATAGTTAATGATATGATGATAATTAATGATGATTAAGGAAAAATTAATGGAAATTTGTTTTAGTTTCTATAATGCCCTTCAATAAGATATGACATTAGAAAGTATTAAGAATTTTTGTCTTTGTGTGAATGGCATCTTGCACTATTTTTTCTACCTCTAGATTATCATCTAGAAATTGAAAAAATTATGTCACTTGTCTTGATTTTATCGAAGTGTTTTAATTCCTTAGACTCTAGCATTAATATCATAAACACATAGTTAATCAGTCTCTTCAAATCATAAACGATTAAATTTAACATGTGAAATATAGATAATCATATTAGTGTTATAATTTTTTCTTTTTCTTTTTTTTTTTGCTCTCTATTACCATCATATGATGGATCACTCTCCCCGAAAATTGATGCAAAAATATCTTACACATTTAAATCAAGAAATAATCATTACAAATTATTTGAAGATATCAACTCATCAATACCACAAATGTTATACTTTGTTTGAATTAAAATATACTTAAAGAATGATTTAGACTTAATCAGTATATTGGTTTTCCCTCTTAAAAGAATATTAAATGGCTTTTTTTTTTAGATTTCTAGAATCTAGAAGCATGAAATTTTTGAAAATATATTTTTGTTTTCAAAAATGCTAGAGATATTGTTTCTTCTCATTTAAATTTAAAGAATAATGCTCCAAAATTAAATTTTATCTAATAACTCATGCATTAAAGGAGATAAAAAGAAAGAAAGTTAACATTTAAGATTTTAATCTTCTAAAATATAGAATTGTCAACTTATTAGACCTAACACAAAGTCACTTAAAATTTGTGCTTTACATTGGTATAACATATCAAAAGGAATAAAATAAATTTAAAAAATATTTTTGGATTCAAGAAAAAATGGAATGAAAAGAATCTACAAAAAGAATAAAACTCTTTGAAATTTGGACACAATGAAATTTTTGAAAAAAATTAAGCATGCCCCAACAACATATAAAAACTAGAGTCTATCAAATAACTAATCAAAATTTTGAAAATAAAACCTTTGAAATATAAAGATAAATTATATTCATTTCATATCTAAGAAAGTTTATAGAAAACATTTGAAAAAATTATTGGGAAAATACTAGAATCCATGAACAAGAGCATATAGTATAAATAAAGAAGTAAATCATAAGAAACAAGAAAAATGTTTCAAACTAAAGAAAAACTAGAAATGCTCCATGGCTATCAAGAATTTCAAAAAAAAAAACATTGGGTAAGAAAATATTCAACTAGAAACAAAAATTATAAAAAGATGCTTCAAAAATCTTGGTTTATTTGGGAATGTTGGAATAAGATGTTAAAATAATGAGATATATTGACTCGGTGGAATCTTTAATGTAAGGTTTATCTATGTAAAAAAGAAAATGGGTTCTTATTGTACAAAAGAAAAGTAATAGTGGGTTTTCATTATATAAAAAATGTTCTAACCAAATAGAAAGAAGAAAATGTTCTAACCAAATAAAAAAAGGCATCTTTGTTGACGGCTTAATAAAGACTTGGTTATTTTCAAATGATCTAATTTTATTTAAGGAATAATATAATCTATTTGGATACAATGTCAAATCTCTAACTAGTACCAAAAGATAATGAATTCATATATGGTTCATTGTAATAATAATCCTAAATGAATATGAAAATGATAAATTTCTTGTATATCATCCTCGTACACACTAGAAAAGTAAAATTGAGAAACCAAATCATGTACCAAGTTGATAAATGTATGATAGAATAAATTACGATGAACCAAACCATTATAAATATTCACCACTTAAGTAATGTGTAGTTTCACTAATCGATGACATGTTATCATCAAAATAGTCATAATTAGTAAGCAAATATGACTCTAACATGTATATAGTTGAATTCATAATGCCATTAAAATAATCATGTAATTAATCATCTCTGAGAGTAATGATATCATCATGTAGTGGATGAAGAGGTGATAAAAAATCAATAAAATCTAGAGGAGAATTGATTGAATGAACATGAGAGTACATGCTACCATTATGTAATGTATCACTAAATAAAATAATAGCATGTGTAACCATATACTCAACATGAGATAGAGAAAAAAATATCCACTACAAATCATAACACTGTGTATAAAATAAGCTAGTTTGGATGGATCACTATTTTTAGATACTTCAAAAGATAATGAATCTAATTAAATATATATATGAAGATATCAACACCATCTAATAAAAAAGATGGTGTAACTTCATTACTTTAAGTATTAATTGTAATGCATTTCTAGAAAGTTTGTTCACAATAACATTATCCATTATATGAATAAAACAACCATCATGAATAAAATATAAGATATATTTTTTTCTAGAATGAATTAAAAAATACTATTAAGATTTGTTTAGAGAAAAAACTAAATATTAAATTTACTTTTTTAATATCTATATAAAATATTTCATGCAAAATTAGTTTTATCAATTCTTATATAACTTCTAAACTATTTTTTTTATAAGATATTAAATATTAAATTATGATATTTATATCAAAATTCAATTTACCAGTCAAACCTATTGCCCTATATTTTATAATTAATAATCCATCGAAAACTTTATTAAAATAAATAAATTTAACGATGGCGCTTCTTGCCCGCAAGTTTATATGATTTAAAAAGTATACTTCCGCATTTCAGGCCATTATCACATGGTTTCCAGCTATACACGTCAGGGTAATTTAATTGCGATGTGGGGAGGCAACGTCATCCGAAGTCATCTCCTCGTCATGTGTCCGCGACATTAAATAGCTCTAATACATCACCAGACTTCCGACAGATTTCTTTGAACAAAAGAGATAAAATCCGTTTGAAGATCTGTTGACGATGGAGGATCTGATTGCAAAAATATGGTCATTTATCGGTCTTTTCACGCTGCTGCAGAACATTCTTCCCCCACACCTGCACCAAATCTTGATGGATTGGTTATCATCTGATAAGTAGGAGGTATTTTTCCACAGCGTGTCAAAATATGATATTGCTATCAGGACTCAACCGTGTAGTTTCGAGTCAAACTCATTGACCCATGTTTCATGAGTAGTGGTTCAACAAGAACCCATCTCTCATGATATCGAATGGTCCACTTAGCACTCATTGCATCTAGGTGATGCTCACAGAGGTGAAGCACTGGTCCGTCCCGGGAGGTCACCCATCCCGGTACTGCTCCAGCTCAAGCGCGCTTAACCAGGGAGTTTTCTCCAAGGTTAAGCCCGATTGAGTTGTTACCCCATTTGCAAAACCTTCACCAAGTGGCTTTGCCTTATGAACCATTCATAATAGAGCCCCTTTAGCTCATCAATTGATAAGTAGAAGGTATTTTTCCCCAGCGTGTCAAATCGGTTGAGTCCTGATAGCAATATCATGGTTATCATCTATTAAGGATTATTTCAACCCTCCCCATACCATCTGGATATCCCAGAATTCAAGGACAGTCATGGAGTCAACGCCAACGAACTGTATGAAATCGTTGAGAGCTATCTCGACGGCGTAGATTGCATTGCCCGTACGCGAAGACTGACTGTGTTTCGTGCCAGGAATTCCACCAATTTGGGGTTCTGCCCAGCGTTTGATGAGGTGGTAGAGGACAGCTTCAGGGGAGTCAAGGTATGGTGGACTCACAGTGCCCTCCTTGAGCAGCGCAATGGAGAAGGGGGAGGAGACCACAATGCAGCCAACGAGAGGCGGAGATTTACTCTCAAAGCGGAGAAGCCAGACAGAGACTTCCTCTGCGCTTACGTCGATTACATTACAAATCGCGCAGCAGAGCTTAATACGCTCAACAAAGACCTCACACTGTATACCAATGCAGGGGACGCTCTTTGGGGTGAAGGATGGACAGGAGTCCCCTTCAAACATCCCACGACCTTCGCCTCTCTCGCTCTCGATCCCCTGCTCAAGTCCACAATTCTCAGAGATCTTGACCGCTTTAAGAGGGGAAGGGAGTTTTACAGACGGATTGGGCGTTCCTGGAAGCGCGGGTATCTTCTTCATGGGCCGCCTGGAACAGGGAAATCGAGCCTCATAGCTACCATTGCTAACTACATGAGATACGATGTTTATGATCTGGAGCTCACGCAGGTAAATGACAACACCGAGCTCCGCGCGCTTCTCACCCAAACGAAAGAGAAATCTGTGATTATTATTGAGGACATTGACTGCTCGCTCAATCTGGCTGATAGGGTTTCGAATCCTCCAACGGCCGATCAAGGAGAGCAGAAAAGGAGCGGCATTACATTGTCTGGTTTGCTCAATCTCACGGACGGCCTGTGGTCCTGCTGCGGCGAGGAGCGCATTATTGTGTTTACAACGAATCACAAGGAAATGCTTGATCCTGCCCTGCTCAGAAGTGGGCGGACGGACATGCACATTCTCCTCTCCTTCTGCACTTTCGATGCATTTAAATCTCTTGCCTTCAATTATTTGCAGGTTGACGACCATCCTCTGTTTGCAGCAGTGAAGGAGAAGATGGATTCTGGGGCGGAAATGACTTGTGCAGAAATTATAGAGGTTTTGATGAATAAAGTGGACGAGCCCTGTGAAGCGTCGAATGATGTGATTTGCGCTCTGGAGGCCAAGATTAAGGTAAAAGAGGAAATGGTTCCAGTTCCATCCACATCTCACCAAGATGTGGAAGAAGAGAATCAAAACGCCAAAACAGGAAAGAGTTGTCACAAGCGATGTCCAAGGAAAAGGCGAGGAAAATGCAGAGGGTGCAGGCGCATTGAGTCCCACGTTTTCACCTGAAATAATTATGTGGAGATGCCCTACCTTCTTGTTTGGTGTAACGAATGATGTGATAGCCCACCAATTGGGGCGACTATAAACTAGTGGCTTTTGTTGTTGTTACTTTTTTTTCAAGCGCGTGCTGACATTCTTAGAAATGAAAGTGACTTTGTTACTTTTTTCTCAAGCGCGTGCTGACATTCTTAGAAATGAAAGTGACTTTTGTGGATATGGATTTCTTAAAATTATTATTGTACTTTTATTCGTACACGATGTCATGTATTCTAACAGTAGAGGTGATTGATTCATGCCTTTTAAAAGAGATCCATTTTGGTCTATATCATGATTAATTGTTCTTCTTCTGAAAGTGACTTCTGTGGATATGGATTTCTTAAAATTATTATTGTACTTTTATTCGTTCACGATGTCATGTATTCTAACAATAGAGGTGATTGATTCATGCCTTTTAAAAGAGATCCATTTTGGTCTATATCATGATTAATTGTTCTTCTCTCTTAGTTTATGTCCTATACTTCCTTTTCGTCTTCCCATTTTTTTTTCATACTTCATCTCATGTGTCATTTTCTTTCTTTACTTGTATTTGGCCTATCCATGATTAGGCTATTTGATATCTATTTCAGTGTGCAAAGCAAAGGAATTTATGTCGATGTATTATAGAGCATAAGAAGAAGGGAAGATATAACTTGAAGAAGATTAAGAAATAGAAAATGGTAATTTATAGCATTTTGTTTCTCTTTAGCTATAGTGTTTTATTTCTTGCCTCTTTCCCATCTCATAGGCATAGATGTGGTTGTGTTCAATCTACCAAATGAGATTGAGGACCCTAGTATCAAAGCTTTTAGTTGCAAGGATCCAAAATCATGCTTCTCACACGTGATCTCATCCTTCTTAGTCACCTTCCACCTCTTGTCATGGGTGTGACACTCCTAGTTGGTCAAATTTTGTTAAGTTCCCTCACTTAGAGTTGACTACTTTCCTTGTTCATGCTTAAGAGTCTATTGATGAAGACTAGGAGGAGGAGGGTGTTTTATGGCTAGGAGTCTATTGGTGACATTTCTAACCTTGTTGATGTGTGGAGTAAACCCAATGATTGTGATCTCGCTGATGTAGATGGCATTGCCCATACTTGAAAAATATGTTTCATGCAAAAAATTCCACCAATTTGGGGTTCTACCCAACATTTGATGAGGTAGTGGAGGATTGCTTAAATCAATTACTTCATCTTTCATAATTAATGAATATCAAAGTGCACCTCAATTTGGTTTTGAAGAAAATGTATTTACACATCAACCTTATCCAACATTGATAAATAAGGTTCAATACGAGATATTTATTAATCATCATGAACCCAATGGTAAATTATTGTGAGTGTGATCTACTATGATCTTGATGCAATAGGATTACCCTTTTCTTGATGTAGACCTGCTTAAGCTAGGTGTGGGACCATACAATCAACAATACAAAATGCTATGACTTGCACTTCTCTTCATGTTACTATTTTCTCCCCCAATTATACCCAATCCTCTTGATGTTTGGATGAGTTGTTATTTATGTAATGTCCCTGTTTTTAGCACTTAACTTTTCAGTGATTGGTAGCCTATTCCCAGTGTGTTGTCAGCTGGTTAGTGACAAAATTAGGGTTTCCGGCTGTTTGATGGGTTCTCTTGAAGATTCAGGATTTTGCTTGTTGGAGTTTGGTTGTTTGGATTCTGGATTCCTTCTGGGTTTTCAGATAGCTTCGCAGAGGTATGACTTGCAACTGCGTCGGGCAACTTTTTTGGACTTACTATTTTTGGTAAGTTATGACAGCTACAGCTTGGAGTTGGGGATTGCGGATTGCAGATTCTTTCTGGGTTTTCAGAAAGCTTCGCAATGGTGTCGCATGCACTTTGATCCGAGCAACTTTTTGAATTTACTATTTTTAGTAAATTCTATTTTTAGCAGTGGTCAAGTCAACATCAGCTCAGCAAGCTTTCCTTTTCTGGCAATTCATTGGGTAATTCTGATTTTTGGCTTAAGGGGTTCATTTTGGAGAAATAAGTCATTTAAAGTTAATAATGTTTTATTTTATAAAATAACCCCCTGTCCTAGTAATATGACTTTAAGTTGTTTTAAAAAGGGGGACTTTGAGGGTGGTCATCTCATGGGGAATTATTTTGATATTTCTAAAGTCAAAAATACTTCTTGGAGGAAGGGACACCATTTTATGAAGAGAGGATTTTTAATAAAGTCAAGATTGAACATTATGAAAGGGGGCGCCCAAACTGGAGGGAAAAGGAGTCAATTCAAATTTGAAATTAGGGTTTGTTTTCTAGAAGCTTCTGGAGGGCCTTCTCAAAGTTATAAAAGGGAGCCTTGGGACTTCATTTATCATCTTATGACTTGAATATTGTTATGCTGCCAAAATGGTGCTGGACTGCTTCGAGGAATGAATGCCTCCTAGCCTTGGCTCGACTTCATGCTTGAGAGATAGCACCTAGTGGAGAAGTTTGCTTATTGTAGAGAGATTTTGTAGTGAGGTTTGCATTGTAGCTTGAGTTCTTGCTTCGTAGTTCAGTTTATTACATTTCATATCAAAAATCTGGAATTGCTTATTTTGTATTGCAAATTGAAGTTTATACTCATAAGTCTTTGGGCAAATTTTATTTTGATTCTGGGTAGTTTACCCATGCATTTGCTAGCCTTGGGGCTTCATTTATCATCTTATGACTTGAATATTGTTATGCTACCGAAATGGTGCTAGACTGCTTCGAGGAATGAATGCCTCCTAGCCTTGGCTCGACTTCGTGCTTGAGAGATAGCAGCTAGTGGAGAAGGTTGCTTATTGTAGAGAGATTTTGTAGTGAGGTTTGCATTGTAGCTTGAGTTTTTTCTTCATAGTTCAGTTTATTGCATTTCATATCAAAAATCTAGTATTGTTGATTTTGTATTGCAGATTGAAGATTATACTCATAAGTCTTTGGGCGAATTTATTTTGATTCTGGGTAGTTTACCCATGCATTTGCTAGCCTTGGGCGCCCCTCTATGCCAAGTTGCAGATTTTTTAGAGGTGTCTTGGATTTTATCTTGTTGGTAGAACATTTCTTGAGGCTATACCATTCTGTTTTTCCTGGCAAGTGTTTAGAAAAAAATACTTCAATTTGTCAGCTGTTTCTTTGTCTAGTCTTCATTGTCATCATCCTAGCTTTCGTTTCCATCAAGTCTCATATCATTCTGGCAAGCATTGAGTGAGTTGTGAGCATTTTAGTGGATTCTAGGGTTGTTGGTTATGCATTTTAAGTTGTTCTGTCATATTAGCTTGCGTAAAGTCTATCTTTTGAGTTGGGTTTTGGTTGAAAGTCTTTGTGATCATTGAGGAGACATTATACTATATTGCAGCATGGTTAGACTTTCTTATTCTATGTATTTGGCAGGAAAATCTCTAATTATTGTAAGTTGAACAATAGTACTATCAACAATCTTACTTCTCCTCTATTATTTCATTGTAATACTCGCTAGATAAGTGGAAGAGGTTGGCTTGTCGCCTATTTACTTTGATTTGCATTGTAATTTCTTACATCTCTGCCCTATGGTAGCTCCATTCCCACTCTGGGTTTGAAAGCACATTCTGGGTGTTGAGTTTACTTTCAGCATAATAGAAGATAGGGATCCTCTGACCATATGCTCGTCGTCATCTGGCGCATTCCTGGTTAGAGTTCTTTATTCAGCTTTGCTTTGAGATCCTTTGACCATATGCTTGTCATCGTCCGGTGCATTCTTGGTTAGAGTTGAATTCCGCATCATTTTGTTTTAAGTGCTAACCCTAACAGATGTGTGTTGCATTGTATTTGTTATTGAAAAAAAATGAAAAAAATTGGTTCAGAATACTACAGTGGTATCAGAGCCAAGATTTTGCCATCCTGTGAAAAAGACAGAGTCAGTTGACAGATGAGTGACAGAGAAATTAGATTCTTCACCTAAGTTCAGTTTAGCTCTCAGAAGTTTTGAAGATGGTGCGTTTCCTGAGGTCTAGGAACCATGAGAAGTTGGATTTGATTGTGGTTTCTAAAGAATGCCAATTCAAGAGGCAATGTGAACATGAGGCTGCCATACTCCGTAAAGAATATCAAAGCATGATAGATGAGTTTAAGAATGATGTTTCATTTGACACCTTTTTGAATTGTGCATTGATTCATTACCCTGGAAAGTTGGCTATGATCAACTACATCAAGAAAATGATTAAAGAGGAAGCAGAACATGCCATGGTTGCAGGTGCAAGGAAGGAAGAAGAAGTGCCTATTTGTGGATTGCAGCCCACAAATGAACAAGTCGAAGAGAAAAATCAGTCAACTAATATTGAAGATGGCACAAGCAAGGTGCACATGTCACCTCAAAATGATTGTAAGTTTGATAAAGAAACCTTGATAGTTGAGGAGTGTGTGGGAGAGCCCCATAGTACTTCCCTAGACTTGCATGTGATAGCAAGTGATGAAGATCAGTTCAGTGAAAAGAACATAGCAGTAGTCTTGAATCCTAATTTGGATTCATCCCATGAAGGTTTTGAGACTAAGGGCTTCACAGAAGATGTTGGTAGAACTATTTTGTGGGATGAGTTTGTTGAAGAAGAGCAAGATGAAGAAAATACTAGTGGTGTCATAGAACCAGCTTATGACCACTACTATAGTGATGATGTTGGTAATGATTCTAAAGAGTTCATGCTAAATCATATTGAAGATTTGGTGAAGAAGGATTTTCCTCATGTTGCTGTCCCAACTTCCCTAGAATTTCCACATGAAGGAATTAATGACATATTTACTCATGATGGTTTCATAGAAGATAAAAATGATGAAGCTTTCAAAATAACTAGCTTTGAAGATTCTTTACTTCATCACAATGGTGTCATGGCAGTTATTTGGTTTGATCAGCAAACCAAACTAAAAGAAAGAAATATTTTTGAGGATATTAGTTTAAGTGAGTTGGGTGGTGACCTATTCAAAGAGTCAACACTCCCAAAGAAGCACGAAGGGCTCTTTTCTTTTGATCAAAACAATCAGCCTCTTACCATTTGGGATCCAGGTGTGAAGGCATCTAGCGATGACAAGGAACCAGTATGGGATGAATTTCCCTTTGATCCGGATAATGAAATGGAACTTGATGAGGACTCTATATTAGAAAACAATGGTGACAATATGCTTGAGTTTGGGGTTGCCTTCAAGTTTGATCAAAGTGACAGTGACGTGGAAGCAAAGCTAGAGGGCCATATGGCTCTTGAAGATGGAGAGTTTGAAGGTGTTACTAAACACAAATCTGATTTATCAATGCACGAAGCTGATTGCAAGCAATGGGTTGAAGAATTTGTGGAGTATGATGCTTTTTATGACAATGAGCATTCTCCACTAGTTGGTGGTGAAGTACAAGAATGTTGGAGCAGCAATGAGGGCAGCAAAGGCAAGGAACGAAGTTCTGATTTTTAGTTGCAACCTATCAGCAGTTCACCGTCTTTACATGTTCATGAGTGGGAAGATCAATGCAAGGTATCTTTTGAAAAAGAAGTGCAAGCGCTATCCCTATTTGATTGCACACACAATTTGGTTGATGATCTCTATTGGAAGGCTCAGTCTGAAGAGAGATGAAGTTGAGTTAAGGATGAAGTTGCTCTTCCTAACTTGCAACTTATCAAAGACTCTTTGGAGACATTGAAATTAGCATACATACACTTGATTGAAGATCGAGATTATGCCTTCGAAATTGCAAAGAAGACCATTGGTACTTTCCAAGAAAAGGAGAGAAAGGTTGATGAGCTAACTCTTGAGCTTGAATCAACAAAGGACATGTTGAAAGAAACTCAGTTGGCTCTAATGGAGGTTGAAGACCAATTTGTTGACTTCAAACTTTTCAAGGAGCAAGAGGGTGCACAAAGAGCTGAAGAAATCAAGCAAGTGATTGGAGAGCTTGATAGTCTTCAAGAGGATTTTGATCTTGAAAGTGTCAAGAAAATCAGAAGTTGCATGTGTTGATTTGGAGTAGCAAGATATAAGGAATGATTTTCAGGTTTTTAACAATCCTCTCTTTGAAGTGGGTGTTGAGGAAACTTATGATAATCCTCTTTTTGTGATGGAAGATGAACCAGAACATGGTGTTTGCACTCTTGTCAATCCATTCCTTGGGTTGAGTGATGCTAGTCTATTTTGGGAGTTGAATTTGAAGTCATCTTATGTTTCATGCTCTAGTGTTGTTGAAGCTTTCATGGATTGGTTTCAGAGGTTAATCAGAGGGAATGCCTATTTTAGGAGTATGCACTTGTTTTTGACTAGCACTTAGGGTTATGTTGAATTCTATTTTCAGTGTGTTGAAAATCACTTTCGGTTGGGTATCCATGCTTGGGATTCTCAACTTGGGTTGATGGAGTTTATGGCTTGTGGAAAGAGGAATTTTTGGTGGGTTAGTGATCAAATTTTCAGACCTTTGGGTGTTGTCTTTCTCTTCACAAACCACTTGATGGCCCCATTTGTTCATCAACAAATGGATTGGAGAAAAATTTTGAGTATGGGTTGGAAAGATGAACAGTTGGTTGCTCTTGGCGTTGATCCTTGGACAAGACAAGGGCAGATTTTGGGACATGAGCTTGCTAGTTGGAGGCAGACCAGCCTCTTTACTTGTGGAGTTACTCTCGTTTGGAAGAGATTGTCCTTCACTACTTGCCAACGTAGTGGTAGTTTTCAGTTGGAGATTGTTGTAGTGGGTTTTCCAGCCATTTTTGAGGCTTTATCTTGCAACTCAATATTCAACTCATACACTCACTCTTGGAAATTTCATTGGTGTTGCTATTTTTCCTTGTGTGAAGTACTAAAATCAGATTGCATTTCGCTGACTTCAGCCTTAAACAACAGAGATTATTTGTTCCTTCACATCTATCCTATTCTTGGAGTTCGTCTTATGGAGGTTTGTGATGTTAACTTTGACAGTTTTCTCTCATTGTTGGTTCGGAACAACGAACTACCACTTGTTTTGATTCATCATTCTGAGACTCATGAGGTTGGAACTATGAGAGTTTTCTGTAGTCTTCATGGTGGTATCAATATAATTCAGTTGGTGCATAGTAGCTCCATGAGGAGACGTGAGTATGAGTTTATTGAGCTCTTGCAAAGGATTGTTTTCCTCTTTGCAAGAAGATTTGAAGATGTCACTTCTGCCATGAGGGCTTCATTTGTTACCATGTGGAGGTATGCTGAGGAGATTGATTTTGAGTTGAGTAGCCTATCTTTCTTCTTGCCTAGAATTGTGGTTGACAGTGGTATGGTTGTTACTGTTGACTCTGGGCATCTTGGACGCAAGATGTTGCATGATTTTGATCTCAATCCTTTAAGATCTTTCAGTTTGAGTATCATGGATGGTAACACTTTGGAGTTACAAGGGAGGTTAGTGCGGCATTGGCATGATGTTTTCACTGATGTGATCAGAGTGGTGTAGCAGTGGCATGGTGGGTCCTTCCTGAGATGGATTTGGGAACCTGGGATCATACTTGTTTTGGTATGGATCAGTCTTAACTTTTCAGGAGTTATGATGGTATTGCTTGAGGACAAGCAATTTTGGGAAGGGAAGACTGTAATGTCCCCATTTTTAGCACTTAAATTTTTAGTGATTGGTAGCCTATTCCCAGTGTGTTGTCAGTTGGTCAGTGGCAGAATTAGGGTTTCCAGCTGTTTGATGGGTTCTCTTGAAGATTCAAGGTTTTTCTTGTTGGAGTTTGGTTGTTTGGATTCTAGATTCCTTCTGAGTTTTCAGAGAGCTTCGCAGAGGTATGACTTGCAACTGCGTCGGGCAACTTTTTTGGACTTACTATTTTTAGTAAGTTATGACAACTATAGCTTGGAGTTAGGGATTTTGGATTGCAGATTCTTTCTGGGTTTTTAGAAAGCTTTGTAATGGTGTCACATGCACTTTGATCCAAGCAACTTTTCAAATTTACTATTTTTAGTAAATTCTATTTTTGGCAGTGGTCAAGTCAGCATCAGCTCAGCAAGCTTTCCTTTTCTGGCAATTCATTGGGTAATTCTGATTTTTGGCTTAAGGGGTTCATTTTAAAGAAATAAGTCATTTAAAGTTAATAATGTTTTATTTTATAAAATAACCCCCTGTCCTAGTAATATGACTTTAAGTTGTTTTAAAAAGGGGGACTTTGAGGGTAGTCATCTCATGGGGAATTATTTTGATATTTCTAAAGTCAAAAATACTTCTTAGAGAAAGGGATGCCATTTTATGAAGAGGGGATTTTTAATAAAGTCAAGATTGAACATTATGAAAGGGGGCACCCAAACTAGAGGGAAAAGGAGTCAATTCAAATTTGAAATTAGGGTTTGTTTTCTAGAAGCTTTTGGAGGGCCTTCTCAAAGTTATAAAAGGGAGCCTTGGGACTTCATTTATCATCTTATGACTTGAATATTGTTATGCTGCCAAAATGGTGTTGGACTGCTTCGAGGAATGAATGCCTCCTAGCCTTGGCTCGACTTCATGCTTGAGAGATAGCACCTAGTGGAGAAGATTGCTTATTGTAGAGAGATTTTGTAGTGAGGTTTGCATTGTAGCTTGAGTTTTTGCTTCATAGTTCAGTTTATTGCATTTCATATCGAAAATCTGGAGTTGCTTATTTTGTATTACAGATTGAAGTTTATAGTCACAAGTCTTTGGGGGAATTTATTTTGATTCTGGGTAGTTTACCCATGCATTTGCTAGCCTTGGGACTTCATTTATCATCCTATGACTTGAATATTGTTATGTTGCCGAAATGGTGCTGGACCGCTTCGAGGAATGAATGCCTCCTAGCCTTGGCTTGACTTCGTGCTTGAGAGATAGCACCTAGTGGAGAAGTTTGCTTGTTGTAGAGGGTGATCCCACAATAGTGGTTTACAATTTTTTGCTAAACTGGACACTAATATTTTTTTTTTAAACACAATCTCCACATTCGGGCACCTATAGCGATTAAACCGTAAAGAATTTGAAGATGATGCAAACTAGATCTTGTCATATTTTGTCTGTAGATTCTAAAAATATTTTTTTCAATTTTTTTGGAATCAGATTGCACTTCTTT
This sequence comes from Sequoia sempervirens, assembly GCA_007258455.2. Lineage (NCBI taxonomy): Eukaryota > Viridiplantae > Streptophyta > Pinopsida > Cupressales > Cupressaceae > Sequoia > Sequoia sempervirens. The sequence continues at coordinate 26,200 of VDFB02378649.1, forward strand.
TTCCATCTCCCACAAAAATTTGTTTTTTTCAAAAAATAGCATTTTTAAAAAGTGATGCACACCGTATAACGCATAACTTTTTTTCCTTGAAAGATGAAATTCCAATTCTTTCAAATTTAGATTTGTAACTCCGATATCTAGTCCTTCCACTTGGTTAGATAGTTTTTTATTGAATATTTTTTCTTTAATCAAATTTTAAAGTCAAATGAATTATAATTCAGACATAACACAACCGTATAACGCATAACTTTTACTATATGTATCGATTTTTTATTTATTTTTGGTTGGATCAAGGACTCCAATACCTGGAGCAGTCATATTTTTAATTTTTTTTTTGATAATCTACAAGGTTCTTAAATTCCTCAAACCAATTGAACACTTCTAATTTACTTTTCAAAAAATAGACAAATGCCCTTCTTGAATAATCATCAATAAATGATACAAAGTACCTTGACTTAGACAAAGAAGGAACATTCACTGGACCAAAAACATCATAATGCATATAATCAAGCAAACCAAAAGATTTGTTAGGATTGGAATAAAATGAAACACGGTGTTGTTTACCATATATACAATGTTCACAAATTTTGAATTCAAGATTACAATCATCAAGCCCTTCAACCAGGTTTTTATTCTTCAAGGTTTTTAAACTTTTTTCTCCAATATGGCCTAGCCTATAATGCCAGAGCATAGTATTTTTGGTTGGAAGTTTAACTTCCATAAAGTTTACACAATTAGGAACTATTTCCTCTTTTCCCCCATGAGTAGCTTTCTGTGACTTTATAGAGACACTATTGCATTGCACAGCATGTGCATCCAGCTTATACAAGGTACCAATATGAGCACCCCTTGTTAGCACCATTGAGCCTCTAGTCATCTTGTAGCCATTTCTAGAGAACATGACTTGCACTCCAATATCATCCAGCTCACTAACAGAAAGTAGATTTTGAGCCAGACCTAGTATATGCATTACATCATTGATTCCCTTCACTCTTCCATTAGGGAACTGAATTCTGACTCTTCCACAACCAACTATTTCCAAAGATGAATCACGTGCCAAATACACCTTCCCACCATCATATTTTTCATACTTCATGAACCAGTCTCTATGAGATGTCATGTGGAAAGATGCTCTAGAATCAATCAGCCAGACATTATCTAATGCCTACGTAGCCAAGGCTGCAATGAAGGCGTCTGCATCACTTTGAGAAGAATCATTGTCAGAATTCTTCTTCTTCTTCTTCTTTTTCTCCTCTTTAAAATCCTTTCGAACATGACCGGGTTGCCCACAATTCCAACACTTCACCTTGAACTTCTTTCCAGGAGACTTTGACCTCCCCTCTGATTTGGATTTGGACTTCTTGTCCTTCTTCTTTTCTTTTTCTTTCGATCTGCCTCTAACAGCAAGAGCCTCCTTTACCATCTCATAAGATTTCCTTCTCATATCTTTTGATAACAAAGAAGAAACAACATATTCCATCTTAAAACTGGATGTCATACTCCCAATAGCCATCACCAAATGATCCCAAGAATCTGGCAAAGAACATAATAATAGCATACAATGATCTTCTTCATCAATCTTCACTCCAATAGATGTCAACTGTCCAATCAGCATGTTGAAAGTGTTCAAATGATCAGCAACAGATCCTCCCTCCTACATTCTCAAAGTGTACAACTTCCTCAAGAACAATTTATTCACCAAGGACTTGCCCTGATAAATAGCTTCCAGTCTTTTCCACAAGGAAGATGCAGTCTTTTCTTCATGAACATTCAGAAGAACAAAGTCTACTAAATAGAGTCTTATCAGCCCCTTAGATTTTCTATCTACAAGGTCCCAATCCTCTTGCTTCATGCATGTAGGCTTCGTTCCAGACACAGCAAGTCATAGATCATGATCAACCAATAGATCCTCCATTTTGAGTTTCCACAATTCAAAATTGCTGCCATTGAATTTCTCAATTTCAATCTTTCCTAATGTGCTATCCATCTTAACCTATAATTTGAATTACCAAAAAACTTCTACAAAACTCCCACTGAACAGAATTGACACAAAAAACACAACGTACCCACCAGGTTAACACAACTAGCCAGGCTTTGATACCACTTGTAAGGAAAGCTAAGGTGCGGAACTAACTCTCCTAACATCAAAACCTCAAGGAAGGATGCAGAGGTGATTTTAAATTTTCAATTCTTGTCCAATTAAGATACACTTGAAAGAAATAACTGAAATAGAGAATTTAACATACACAAATGAACACCAAAATAATGTGGGAAAACCCTTTCGAGAGAAAAACACACCACACCAAGAAAAGCCTCTTTGTATTACAATAATGAAAATTACATACAGATATCTGACTTATCTTTCTGATGTCAATTTACAGCAGTAGATTCAAAGATCAACCTTGTACAGAACATCTCATTTACAATGCACTCTCAATTGAATTCATATACCCTAATCACACACCGACCCATTCACCCCACTGCTCACCGAACCGATCATCATCATCAATCTTAGGGTATATCCATGTCGACCCTAGTATGTTGATCTTCCTCATAGGAATGGCCACAATAGTCTAACTGCCAACGGTTGGCCTTCAGTTTCCTCTGATTGGTCGAAGACACACCAGGTAGGACAGTCTTCCAATCAGTCAACAATGTTCAACCTATGTTGCATGTCGGTGAGACACCAACCATGTCTCCCCGATGCCACAAGACCCAATTGTAGTTATCATCAAGAGTCATCACCATCAGCAAGACCTTATACCGAACGTAAATCCATCTTGAGAAGATCTTTTGGCAAGCGTTTCACTATCGCCAAGAGTCTAATAGATCTTTATGTCATATCGATGATCATTGTGCAAAGTTGTCGGTGAGACAAGTCATATCACTAAGACGTCATACCGACGACAAACCTTTCAGCCAAGAGTCTCCCTGATAACTTCAGTTGCCATGAGTCTCCCCGACATCCAATAAGAATAACCTGTCAGCCAGACTAACCCAATCGGCAGAGGGTTACATCGAACACAACAATTCACAATGATAACATCAGTTGGTAAGACAGCAAAAAGGTCTCGGTGACCTAAGCATTCCACAAGGTTACACAACTGCTAGTCGGCCAGATAGAAAGAATGTCACACCGACTTTTCTCTTTCAAATGTTTCATGCCAGTAAGGTTGAGGCACGTATTCCAACACCTTCATAACTCTACAAAGGCTAGGAGGGAGCACAACAAAATCTCTTGTATTAAAGATGCAAATGCCCATTTTTTGGAAGATATTGTGGAGATTAGAGCCTTAACTATTTCTTATTTTCAGAATTTGCTTAACGATTGGGAGGGTTCAAATTTGGAGTCACAGTAGGCTTCTTTGCAATTCATCCTGAAGCTAATATCTCAAGCCCAAATAGAAGCATTAAATGCTAATTTTTTTGAAGATGAAGTGAAAGTGGCAGTCTTCGAGATGCAGCCAGAGAAGTCCCCTGGGTTGGATGGTTTTCCTACAATGTTCTTTAAAAAATGTTGGGTTTTTGTTGGAAGGGACATTTGGGAAGCATTAGAAGACTCAAGAAGCAATAGAAGAGTGCTCAAGGAAGATAATAATATTTTAATTGCTCTTACCCCGAAGAAGGAGAAGTTAGATTATTGGGAAGATTTCTACCCTATTTCTCTGTGCAATACAATTTATAAAATTTTGGCTAAAGTGATAGCTAATAGATTGAAGAAGATTTCCCCCTCCATCATCTATGAGGAGAAAATAGGCTTTGTTCCTGGCTGTCAATTTTGGAAGGGGTGATAATAGCTCCAGAAGTCATTCATTCGGTCCAAAAACTTAAGAAACCAATGATGTTGCTAAAATTGGATATTAAGAAAGCTTATGATAGAGTAAATTGGAGAATTTTATTCAAGGTAATGGAAGCCTTTGGCTTTCAAAAGGATTGATTAGACTAGATCTTTGGGTGGGTGGCTAGCCCACACTTCTCTGTGTTGGTTAATGGATCTTTGGAGGGTTACTTCACTGTTTCAAGAGGCTTGAGGTAAGGAAATCCTTTATCTCCTTTCTTGTTTATTATAATGGTTGAAGCATTGGGGAGGGCGATTGAAAATGCAAGGAGGTCTGGATAGATTGAGGGCTTGCAAGTAACTAGCAGCCTTCCCAATATTACTCATTAGTAGTTTGTAGATGACACAATGTTCTTTGGTGTTGCTGCTGTCAGAGAAGCACAAAGATTAAAAGGTATTTTAGAGGATTGTTTTTGAGCTTCTGGGCAGGAGATAAGTAAGGCTAAATTTGATGTCCTTTTCTTTAATTCAAACTGCTCCTGTGAAATTCAAATTTTGTGAATCTTAGGATTCAAGAAGGGCCAATTACCTTGTAAATATCTAGGGCTCCCATTGGATAAGATCTCTCAAAATAGTAATTTATGGAATTCTCTGGTGGTACGATGTAAGGAGCAACTATCCTCATTGAAAAATATATGGCTTTCTTGGGCGAGAAGATTAACATTGTTGAAATATGTCATTTTTTCTCTTCCCATTTTCATGATCTCTTGTCTACAATTGTCAACAAGTACGAGTAAGGCCTTGAATTGTGTAATGAAGGATTTTTCTGGAAAGGAAACTTAGATCAAAAGAAATTTCCCCTTATAAAATGGCAAAAGGTTTGTGAGAAATGGGGGCATGATGGCACTAGTTTAAGGAATCTTCTTTTGCAAAACAAGGTGTTGGGGGAAAAATTAGCTTGGTTTGTTCATTCTTGCCCTGATCTTAAATGGGTGAAGATAGTTAGAGAAAAATACCTAGAAGCAAACCCTTATTGCTTTTTGGTAGCAAAATCTCTACCAAACAGGTCCCACATATGGAATTTCATCAAACATTCTAGGGATCTAATCATAGATTTTCTCACATGGGAATTTAAGGATGTGAAAGAGGCAATGTTTTGGGAAGACTCATGGAAAGGCTTCCCAGCTTTGGTAGGGAACCCAGAGCTCTCACGAGCAAGGGAAAAAAACTGAGCAAGTTTGGGGCTCAAAAGTTTGTGATTATTTGGACCTCTCTAATAATTCTTCCAAGGGCCTTCATGTGTGGAAATCTATGAGAAACATGGATCTTGATGTTCAGGAAATGGAAGCTTTTGAACAAGAATTATCAAAAAGAAGAATTTGGTGCAGATAGGGGAGTGATCGCCTACATTGGGATGATCTCCAAGTGGGAATTATTTGGCTAAAATAGGATATACTATTTTTTCATCTTCAAGTGACAAAAGTTGGGTTGTCCAAGTGATTTTATGTTGGAATAAAGTATGCCCCCCAAAAGCAGGCATTTTTACATGGGCAAGAGCTTAAGGGAGAGTACTTACTAGGGATAGTTTACCAAAATGGGTTATCATGGACCATCTAGATGTCTATTATGCCAAGAGGCTGAGGAAATAGTAGACCACTTGTTTTTAAATTGAAAATTCACTTATTAGATATGTAGTTGGCTATGCACGAAGTTACATTGGTTTACTGGCTTTCCCAGTATGTTATTAGAGTTTCTTAATGTTTGGCCTACTTGTTATCAGAACTCTCTATTTAAAGATTTATGGGTGATGTGTCCTTCAATGATTCTATAGGAGGTGTGGAAGGAGAGAAACAAATGCCTTTTTCAAGACAAGGAGTTGTCGATTCCAAGGCTACAATGTAAAATTGAGGCATGTATTGTAGAACTTTTCAATGCATGATTGGAGGACAAGAATCCAAAGAAAATTAATTTTGCTAAATAGGATGCTTGGATAATGAAAAAATCATTTGGAATTAAAGCTATCCTTTCAGATGATCAGGAAATACAACGTCCATTGATATGTGCAATAAAGTACAGTGGCTCCCGCCTGAGCAGGGTTGGTTTAAACTAAATTTTGATGGTGCTTCAAAAGGGAATCTGAGGCCATCTGGGGAAGGATACATTGTCTAAACCTCCACGATTTTTATTTTGGGGAGATTGGCTAAGCCCCTCCCAGACAGTACTAACAATCCAGCAAAATTCAAGCCCTTCTTCTTGGACTAAATCTTTGCAAGGAAATTGAAATTAAAAATTTGATGCTGGAAGGGGACTCTACTCTGGTAATAAATGCTCTCAAAACCAGGAAAATTCACAAGTGGAGGTTGGGGGTGTTTTGGAAACAATATTAGAGAAACTAGGGTTTTTTGAACAAGTGATGTTCAATCATACGCTAAGGGAAGGTAATGTTGAAGTTGATGCTTTATCAAACATGGGAGTAATTGGTCTTGGTTTTAAAGAATACAGTTTAGTGAGGAATTAAACATTGTGGAAGGTAGGTTTGGCCCTCGCCCCTCCTTCTATCCTTCACTCATTCACACAGTTGGATTGTTAGGTTGATGACATGGTGGTGGAGGAAGAGGACACAAGGGTTGTTGACGGGGATGAGAAGAAAGAGAGGCATGTGGTATGGACACATCACTCTTTCCTTCTTTCTTGTGGTCGCATAAGGAATATTTTCCTGGTATTCATCAATAGAGGGGCTTCTAAGGGGTCTAAGTTAGCTCAATTAAGGGTGTTGCATGGGAGTGGCCGTCATTTTAGTAAGAAGCATGGACCTTGCCAAATGGTGAGGCACGTAGGGTACGTCGTTTACTGTAAATCATGTAAATCAACTTGGTGGCAACTAGTCTTCATTATGAGGTGATTCCTTGGTTAAAGCATGTTTTTGGAGGATGAAAATCCCATGCAGGGATGGATTTCCTTGCATCTCCATTATTCCTTGCTCGTTTGGCTTGGATTTGGCTTGTAGATTGTGGGATTTATTAATGTTGGTGGGTGGTGGCAGTTCAATTGTGTGTGTTTTGAAATTTGTTTTCTACTAGTTGTTTATGTGTAGGTGGTTCTTTGGTGAGGGTGGTGATAATGGCGAAGCCAAGCCATTCCAAATTCTTCATTTCAACTTCTGTGGAGGGGCTGAAATGTTTTAGTGTGGATACTCTTGTTTCTCTGGTGCCGACGAAGAGGCAAACTATGTTTAATGAAATCACAGACCAAAGGCTGAAATGCATTCTGCTCAAGGGTGACCCACTGGTCTTGGTAGTGGTTAAAATGTTACTTGGGAAAGGTCACTTGGATATAAAGGAGTATGCAAGGGACAATGCATACATATCCTCACGGTTCTTGGCTATTATTTTGGATGTTGGAGTGTCCAAGGTGGATGCTAGAGAATTGTTGGTGAATCTCTTTCATGGGGATTTGTTGGGCGGTTTGGAGGAGACCTTGAAAGTAGCCTTCATGGGCAAAGGGATCATCCATCCCACTAATTTGGAGCTCCTGTGGAAGATGGATGATGTAGTAAAGGTCTACCCCTTTCTCTTAGATTTGAAGGGGGTCGATCTCATGCAGCATCAGATGATCTCGATAATGGTTGTTGAGTTCCTGAAATGTAAGCTAGGGTTGGTGGTGGAGGAGGGCTTGGAATGGGTTGAATATTTCTCTACATTTGCAAACTTAAATAGGTTTCTTTAAGGTTTGGCCTCTGTGTCTGAATTTTTCTTACTATTGGCTATTGTTCTAGCTATGGGTTTTGTAATGGGTAGGGTGGCTGCCAATTTTTCTCCTTTTTTTAGTGTCTCCTAGGTTTGTTGGGGTTCTAGTATTTTCTAGTGGTTTGGTGGTTATTTCCTGCATTGCAGACGATCTGTATCTATTTCTAGAATTTTAATAAAATATATAAAAACCTTACGTATAAAAAAAAATAATAATCCAATATCATAAATCCTCAAATGTTTATAAATCCACACTATGTCATGATATAATATTTATAATTTCAAAGAAATAAATAGTTAAAATAAATCTCAAAATTAAAATAGAATAAACTAAATGGAAAGTTAAAATATATCAAACTTTTTTTCTAATAAAAGGGGTAAAAAAATTATTGATCCAAATAGCAAACAAATTAGAGAGTACAAAGACCCACCTAGGCTCAAGAAAACTCACAACTAAGTCAGGAAAATCCTAAAAAGCATCTCATATCTTCCAACATAGAATCTTCCAGAACATGGGATAGGTCTTTAGGGAGGCCTTCCCAATCCTCCATTGTCCAAGTATCCATCCTCTTAAAATCCCATTGGAACAACCTCAATATTCTTCACAGTAAAATTTCCAATCTTTTCACCTCAAGTGAATAAAACATGATGCTATGACATAGCAATAAAAAAAATTCCTCCAATAATGTAAATTAAACGCATAATTGAAATAACACAAATTCTAATTTATCATTGCATTCCAAAGTAATTTACAATTCTTCCCAAAGCATAGATATCATATTGAACAAAGATGATGAAACAATATACAATGAGGATTCTATTCCAATATAATAATTTCACAAATTATAATATTCCAAGAATGCACACTATTACAAGCACAACTCCACTGAGCTTTGGAGCATAAGATATAGATGGTCTAGGAATTTTCCTTGCAAAACCTTGGTCTCTTGTTGGCTCTTGTTGGCTACTGAGGAGGAGAAGCATCACTCAAGTTCTTTTCTGCCAACCATGGACTCATATGCAGTCCCCTACACATCTATCAATGATAGATGGCCCTACCCTTTGATGAAGGTATTAGTTGGGTAACCCCGTATGACATACCATTCTGAGCTTAGTGTTGTGTCCTACATGACTAGGATTTATAACTTATGCTAGGTAGCCCTCATTCATTTAAATGGACACGGTGAAATGGCAGTGGAATCTTGGAATTCACACTATCTATAGTGGAGTCTTCAAACATTCACACTACTTTGGCCAAAGTATTCTCACTCAGTACTTCGAGTGAAGGCCTACCATTCACTTACACTATAGCAAGCTCATTTTGACTTAAGGCCATTATATCTATGCTTAGGCAATCCCTCTCCACGGGAATGCTACTCCTCAGGATAACATATCTCTTTGAAAACCTAAGGATACACAAATCATAAAGGAAAGTGCTAGTTCCCTCCCTTCATAGGATGACATTCCTAGGAGTAACCTACTATCGATCTAGCATAATTAAATATCTAGGTATGAGTGTTCCTTAAGCTTTTTTATGTTTGATCATATCTAGTATAATAACAATACCTATGATAAACAATCTCACTTACCCTTGTTTAATCATGTATCAACTATAATAACAATATTTATGAAAAAGTTCCCTCCTATCATGGAGTAAATACAAACAAAATGTGCATCAATCAAAGAGTTGTCATAAAAATAAATGACTCCTTTTGAGAGTATCACCTCTTTGACTAAAAAGGTTAAAGCTATGAGCCTATTCTTGTCAATATGATAACTTTGTATTTAAGTGTGCATTGACAATAATCAAGCAACAATTGTAACTCACTAGGTTTCACTAAACTTGTCATTCCAAAAGTAACCCATTTGTTATCTATTAATCAAATAACTAGCTACGAGCAACCCATGTTCAAACATATCTATTATACTAATAATACCTAAGTCAAACAATCTCTCCTATCATAGTATAATAATAATTCACTACTTCTGTCAAACCTTAAGCATTTTATCCTCAGATTTACTCCATTCTCAACCATAGCTTTGAATGTCTTGAAGCTATCTAATGCATCAGATTTATCTCCAAGAATTGTAACCCATGTATATGTAGAATAATCATTAATCAAAAGTATAAAGTACCTTTCACCTTGTCGACTTTTCACTCTTGTAGGACCACAAAAATCTATATGAATTAAATCAAGTAGTCTAGTAGTAGATTGTTCCTTTGATCTAAAATGGTTTCTTACTCTTTTTCCAAATTGATAATTCTTGTAAATAGCATTAATAGGCTTTGTATTCCTTGGTAATCCCTCACTTCCTGAACTACACTAATCCTTGCCAAGTTATCAAAATTCATATGACACATTTTTTGATGCCACAACCAACTTTCATTAATCTGAGTCATAAAGCATCACCCATTAACACCCTTAAGTTGATAGATATTTCCTTCAAGTTTTTTTCCTATAGATATCACTGTTTCAGAGTCTTTCCTAATTTCACATATTTCATCCTTGAATACAAGATTATATCCTTTACTACATATTTTTCCAAAGCTCAAAAGATTATGCCTTAAACCCTTAACATAGTAGACATCATCAATATTATGCTTTCCATCAAAACTTACTAAACCTATCCTAGAAATCTTAGCACCAGTATCATCTCCAAACATAACTAAGCTTCCATCATATTTTTCAAGTTTAATAGCCTTACTCTTATCACCACTCATGTGATGTGAACAACCTCTATCAACAACCCAATAGTTCTTTTCTTGTGTAGCATATAGGGAAAATATTATAGTACCTTCATTTTTCTCCTTCTCCAAAGGGCATTCCTTCACCTATTTTTCATAATTAGCAAAAGTTCATCTTTTATAGCCAAGAACAAGCATTCATTGTCACCAAGTTCTCCATAATTGGATTCCTCATCAAATATACTAGCATCCTCATTCACATAATATGCTTTGTTTCAATATTCTTACCTTTCTTTTCTTTCTCATATCTTAGTTTATTCCTCTTAGCACTTTTTGGACATCTCAAAGCATAATGAACTATTCCTCCACAACTAAAGCATTTAAATGTTAACTTACCTTCATACTTTTCAAGGCCTTTCTTCATCCTTCTCAAAACGTTAGCTTTTTCTTCATCGATATTTTCTTCATTCGTATCTTCAAATTTTGTAGCCTTAAAAGTAGATTATGATTTGGATCCATTTTTCAAATTTTTCTTTCTCATCTCATAAGATGTCAGAGTTCCCAACAACAAATCTTTAGTGTAGGTCTTGTAATCTATATGTTCTTCAATAGCATATACCTTTTTGTTGTATGCATGAGGCTGAGTTCTAAGAATCTTCTTTACAATCCTAGATTCATCTATTGTCGCACCAAGTCCTCGCATTCAAGTTACTACCTCATCCAATATTTGTACATAGACTTTAACATTCTCATCTTCAGACATATGTAGGAGCTCAAACTGTGTCTCCAAATTTTGTAACTTTTCTTCTTTGACCCTATCACCACCTTCATGCACCTTTTTTAAAGTATCTCAAACTTCTTTAGTAGTCTTTAGATTTTGAACTTTAATCAACTCAAAATGTACAAGACTATTCTTCATAATGAACTTTTCATTATTGTTTACTTCATGTGACTTGATCAACTATACTTGGACCATTAGAAGGAGGAGTGTAGGGAGTTTTGTAGGCTTTCTCCACATCATATCCACAATAATCCAAATATTCTTCCATCAATATTTTTTAAATAGCATAATTAGTTCCATTGAACTTCAGATACTCATAAGTTACTTTGCTAGCCATTCCAGACCTTCCTTAAGTGGCTAAGTTCTTCTCCAAAGAACCAAGCTCTAATACCAATTATTGAACAAGATAATTGAGAGGGGGTGAATCATTTGTAGTAATTTAAAACTCTTAAAACATTCATCGAAACTTAGATCAATCACAAATCCTTAACTTTGCTAAAATGATTAAACATTAAGTGCAAGTGTAGAAGCTGAAAACCATCACACAATTACAATAACACTAGATTTATGTGGGAAATCCAATGAGGGAAACCACAGTGAGGATTAGCTCACACTATAGAAAATATCAAAATTGATTATAAAGGCTCACGTCCAAAACAAGGACTAATTATCCAGATTAGGACTCATTGTCCAACAAGGGTTAACCACTCAGAGGGCTAATTTCCACAGAGATACAAAGAAGATAGACGAGATATGCTACAGAGAGAAGAAAATCTCAATTCAATAGAGATTTCCACCACAATTTACTCAACCACTTGTAGACATGCATGAATGATAGAGTGCACCTTTACCTCATTGCATTCAGAAACTCAACATTTATAATTCGCACTGATCTTTCACGCTCACATCACACACACACACATAAATTTGTATATGCTTCACATCTATCTATTCTATTTCTTTGAACTTATCTCTTTGCATATCTTTCACCACTAACTTGTCCTGTATTTATACCATCTTCAACTTTGAAACATATCCAAAGTCAACCATCAATCATTAAATTCAAATTAGGTTAGCGCCAAAACATCTTAGGGTGGAATTAGAATGAGGGTGACCCAAATACACACTTGATGAGGACCCAAGTAGTTCCCAACACGCTTCATCAACTTTGAAAGTAGTTTTCAACATAAGTTTGACCAAATTAATGTAAAACACATAGAACAATTAAGCACACGCAACCCTTAGCATGATCCAATCCTTCCAAACACAAAAATTATTTTCAACATGATCATAACAACTTAAATGTAGAACTACAAATCATAATACTTTAGAAAAAAGAAATATGGACCAATGATATTTCTCCTAGACGTCAGCCAGAAACAAAAAAAACCACAATTCACAACTGGTGAACATAACTTGCATTATACAATGAATCAAAAGACAAAAATATAGATATAGTAGCTTCCAACAACCACAATCGACATATTTTAACCACAAACATACAAGCAAAACCCAGAGCAAAAATCAGAGCAATCACTAAACACCTGCAACCTTTCTTCATTACAATTTTCTCAATATCCTCAACATATACTGCCAATAACCTGCATCCATGACATCAATGACAACAACAAGTAGTTGATAACCAATTGACAAGTTGACATCAATGACATCACCTTCATTCTTGCAACACAATCAACAATAAAAAAGTGTCATGTACTTCTCTTCATGTTACTATTTTCTCCCCCAACTATACCCAATCCTCTTAGTGGTTGGATGAGCTATCATTTATGCTCAAATTTTCCACCAAAATCCTTCCTGTGTTCTATTATGTGGATTCTTTTTAAAATCTTATGGATTGTTCAATACCAAGGAATCTATGTCAATATATTTTAGAGCATGAAAATAAGGGGAGATGTACCTTGGAGAAGACTAATAAGTGAAAATGGTGCTTCATACTATTTTGTTTCTCTCTAGCCAAAAATTTCTAGTTGCATCTTCCCCACTTCATGAGCATAGGTGTAGTTGTGCTCAATCTATCAAATGAGACTGAGGATCCTAGTCTCAAGGCTCTTAGTTACAAAAATATAAAAATCATGATTCTCACAAGTGGTTGTATCCTTCTTAGTCACCTTCCACCTCTTTCTCATGGGTGTGGTGCTCTTGGTTGGTTGGATTATGTCAAGCTCCCCCACCCTGAGCTATTTTTTTTTTATAGAGACAACAGGGGTTTTGAAAGGTCCCTAATCCCTTTTGCAAAGAGAATGATAAGGCAATAAGCATGGCCAAACAAAAGGACAACCAAATATAACAACAATAGGACTACAAGAAATAGATTGTTATAGCATAAGAAACACCACCTAAACCATTGACCACCACCCAACCATCACAATGTCATGATGGTTTAAAATATTGCTCCATGGATTTTTGCTATAACATAATAAAAGGATTTTTTTCCACAAAACTTTTCTTCCTTTTTCTACAAGGAGAAGACACTAGATCACTCATAGAACCAACTTCCAAACCTGAGGTAACAAAAAAGGAGTCCAACATCTTAGAGGAGGAAATACCTTTAAAAGCTCTTCATTATGTAACTCCATAGGAATAAATACCTTTAAAAGCTAGTTGTTTTCCTTGTTTGTGGTGAATATTTTATTAATGAAGACAAGGAGTATGGTGCTCTTAATAGCTAGGAACCTATTAATGACATTTTCAACCCTATTGATGTGTGGTGTAAACCAAATGATCTTGAACTTCCTCCTATTTGTGTTGATCTTGTCTCTTAATGGCCTTATTAATTTTTAGAGATGTTCATTCTTATCCCTTCTTTGAATGGTTTGCATTTATTTAGACTTAGTCAAGTACTTAGCCTTTAAGTATGTGTCTTTCTGCCACAACTTTTTTTGTGAATAATTAATTATTATGTTTTTAATTGATAAAAAGTGATTAAGGCATATTCATTGAAAAAAAAATCATGAGTTCCCTTATTTGATAAAATGTACTATCAATAATTATCTGTTTTCCAATATTTTTTATATCTCCTTGTAAATGTTTAGGGTTGAGGTAATGGTAATAAAAATTATTTGTAACAAGACACTACAAATCAAGAGAGGGTTTCTAAGAATAGCCAAATATCTAATTAGATGGGATTAATATAAATTTCTTTTAAAGAATAACAAGATACTAATTCTAGCAATGACAGCGAAATATGGTTATAAATTTGGTGACTATGAAGAGGGTGTTAAAATTTTCTTAGACAACATAAATTCCCTAGCTTATATGGTTGAAGAGTTTTCACATATGTTTTCAAATCTATCTCGTACGGTTGAGTCTAAGGATGATGTATTCTTAGATTTACCTAATAGAGTTGAAGAGTCTATGAGTGAGTGCCTAGCTAATATTACTTCATTGGCTAAAAAATAGGTTCTCAAATTTATCTCATACGACTAATTTTGAAGCTTACATCTTCTTCGATTTACCTCATAAGACCAAAAAGTTTGGAAGTGAATGTTTGAATTATATTATAGAAAGTAATAAAAAATAAAACAATTGTAACACTATACTAAGACAAGTGCCAAGTAGTGGTCAGTACTTTCCTTTATAGTATTGTAATTATTGTTTTCTAGATTTCAAAAAAGATAAATGTAAGTTTAATTAATATGAATAAAAATAAATGCAATTTTTGTTAATTATAGTGCTTTAGTATATTGTTAATTAGTTCTTTTCATGACCTAACCTAACCCTAACAATAAATTCTAAACTATTATCCTAATCCTAGACCTATATCTAACCCTAACTATGGTCGTAACACTATCCATAACTATGGTTGTAACCCTAACCATAACAATAAAAAATTGTAGAGTGACATTACAAAAAAAAAAATTAATATTAGAAATAAGGATATTAGATGAATAAAACAAAAAAAATGAAAAATCATTAAAAAATGTTAAAAAAATACTTTACCTTACTTTTCCTACAAATTTTCAAATAAATATTTAACATGTTTCTAATAAAATAAAAATAACTAATTGTACAATTTACAAAGCTGATAATATGAATCTTATTGAGAGTTTGAGGTAAATATATAACGTCATTATAACAACTAGCTTTAGGAAAAAAAAATATATATTTAAAATAAATTTTACATGAAAGCTTATAAACAGCCCTTAAAAGGAAGAAAGTATAGATCGATTGATCATTACCCACAGGTTTATAGTGCGGAGGTAATTTCCACGAAGGGCCCTTCCTCCATTGCAACACTGACTGTCAAAGTCGGTCAAAGACATTTTGTCGTTGATCATGTGCTCGCCACATTAAATAGTTTGATATACAACAGATTTCTCCAAACCAAAGAGATAATTCCGCCTTACATCATTTGCGTACTTATCGACGATGGAAGAATAATGCTCAAAAATTAAATTTTATCTAATAACTCATGCATTCAAGGAGTTAAAAAGAAAGAAAGTTAACATTTAAGATTTTAATCTTCTAAAATATAGAATTCTCAACTTATTAGATCTAGCGTAAAGTTACTTAAAATTTGTGCTTTACATTGGTATAACATATTAAAAGAAATAAAATAAATTTTAAAAAATATTTTTGGATTCAAGAAAAAGTGGAATGAAAAGAATTCACAAAGATAATAAAACTCTTTGAAATTTGAACTCAATGAAACTTTTGTAAAAATTTAAGCATGTCCCAACAACATATAAAAACTAGAGTCTATCAAATAACTAATCAAAATTTTGAAAATAAAACCTTTGAAATATAAAGATAAATTAAATTTCATTTCACATCTAAGAAAATTTATAGAAAACATCTTAAAAAATTATTGGAAAAATACTAGAATCCATGAACAAGGACATATGAGAAGGAAATATAAATGAAGAAGTAAATCATAAGAAATAAAGAAGTAAATCATAAGAAACAAGAAAAACGTTTCAAACTAAAGAAAAACTAGAAATGCTCTATGGCTATCAAGAATTTTAAAAAAAAACCATGAAGGCTAAAGTTCAAATCTAGAACTCAATTGGGAAACTATTAAAATATTGGGTAAGAAAATATTCAATTAGAAATAAAAATTATAAAAATATGCTTCAAGAATCTTTGTTTATTTGGGAATTTTGGAATAAGACGTTAAAATAATGAGATATTTTGACTCGGTGGAATCTAATGTAAGGTTTATCTATGTAAAAAAGAAAATGGGCTCTTATTGTACAAAAGAAAAGTAATAGTGGGTTTTCATATATAAAAAATGTTCTAACCAAATAGAAAGAAGAAAATGTTCTAACCAAATAAAAAAAGACATCTTTGTTGATGGCTTAATAAAGACTTGATTATTTTCAAATGATCTAATTTTATTTAAGGAATAATATAATCTATTTAGATACAATGTCAAATATCTAACTAGTACCAAAAGATAATGAATTCATAAATGGTTCATTGTAATAATAATCCTAAATGAATATGAAAATGATAAATTTCTTCTATATCATCCTCATACACACTAGAAAAGTAAAATTGAGAAACAAAATCATGTACTAAGTTGATAAATGTATGATAGAATAAATTACGATGAACCAAACCATTATAAATATTCACCACTTAAGTAATGTGTAGTTTCACTAATCCATGACATGTTATCATCAAAATAGTCATAATTAGTAAGCAAATATGACTCTAACATGTATATAGTTGAATTCATAGTGCCATTAAAATAATCATGTAATTAATCATCTCTGAGAGTAATGATATCATCATGTAGTGGATAAAGAGGTGATAAAAAATCAATAAAATCTAGAGGAGAATTGATTGAATGAACATGAGAGTACATGCTACCATTATGTAATGTATCACTAGATAAAATAATAGCATGTGTAACCATATACTCAACATGAGATAGAGAAAAAAATATCCACTACAAATCATAACACTGTATATAAAATAAGCTAGTTTGGATGGATCACTATTTTTAGATACTTCAAAAGATAATGAATCTAATTAAATATATATGAAGATATCAACACCATCTAATAAAAAAGATGGTGTAACTTCATTACTTTAAGTATTAATTGTAAATGCATTTCTAGAAAGTTTGTTCACAATAGCATCACCCATTATATGAATAAAACAACCATCATGAATAAAATATAAGATATAATTTTTTCTAGAATGAATTAAAAAATACTATTAAGATTTGTTTAGAGAAAAAACTAAATATTAAATTTACTTTTTTAATATCTATATAAAATATTTCATGCAAAATTAGTCTTATCAATTCTTAGGTATATAACTTCTAAACTATTTTTTTTATAAGATATTAAATATTAAATTATGATATTTATATCAAAATTCAATTTACCAGTCAAACCTATTGCCCTATATTTTATAATTAATAATCCATCGAAAACTTTATTAAAATAAATAAATTTAACGATGGCGCTTCTTGTCCGCAAGTTTATATGATTTAAAAAGTATACTTCCGCATTGCAGGCCATTATCACATGGAGTCCAGCTATACACGTCAGGGTAATTTATTTGCGATGTGGGGAGGCAACGTCATCCGAAGTCATCTCCTCGTCATGTGTCCGCGACATTAAATAGCTCTAATACATCACCAGACTTCCGACAGATTTATTTGAACAAAAGAGATAAAATCCGTTTGAAGATCTGTTGACGATGGAGGATCTGATTGCAAAAATATGGTCATTTATTGGTCTTTTAACGCTGCTGCAGAACATTCTTCCCCCACACCTGCACCAAATCTTGATGGATTGGTTATCATCTATTAAGGATTATTTCAACCCTCCCCAGTACCATCTGGATATCCCAGAATTCAAGGACAGTCATGGCGTCAACGCCAACGAACTGTATGAAATCGTTGAGCGCTATCTCGACGGCGTAGATTGCATTGCCCGTACCCGAAGACTGACTGTGTTTCGTGCCAGGAATTCCACCAATTTGGGTTCTGCCCAGCGTTTGATGAGGTGGTGGAGGACAGCTTCAGGGGAGTCAAGGTATGGTGGACTCACAGTGCCCTCCTTGAGCAGCGAAATGGAGAAGGGGGAGCAGACCGCAATGCAGCGGACGAGAGGCGGAGATTTACTCTCAAAGCGGAGAAGCCAGACAAAGACTTCCTCTGCGCTTACTTCGATTACATTACAAATCGCGCAGCAGAGCTTAATACGCTCAACAAAGATCTCACACTGTATACCAATGCAGGGGACGCTCTTTGGGGTGAAGGATGGACAGGAGTCCCCTTCAAACATCCCACGACCTTCGCCTCTCTCGCTCTCAATCCCCTGTTCAAGTCCACAATTCTCAGAGATCTTGACCGCTTTAAGAGGGGAAGGGAGTTTTACAGACGGATTGGGCGTTCCTGGAAGCGCGGGTATCTTCTTCACGGGCCGCCTGGAACAGGAAAATCGAGCCTCATAGCTGCCCTTGCTAACTACATGAGATACGATGTTTATGATCTGGAGCTCACGCAGGTAAATGACAACACCGAGCTCCGCGCGCTTCTCACCCAAACGAAAGAGAAATCTGTGATTATTATTGAGGACATTGACTGCTCCCTCAATCTGGCTGATAGGGTTTCGAATCCTCCAACGGGCGATCAAGAAGAGCAGAAAAGGAGCGGCATTACATTGTCTGGTTTCCTCAATTTCACGTACGGCCTGTGGTCCTGCCGCGGCGAGGAGCGCATTATTGTGTTTACAACGAATCACAAGGAAATGCTTGATCCTGCCCTGCTCAGAAGTGGGCGGATGGACATGCACATTCTCCTCTCCTTCTGCACTTTCGATGCATTTAAATCTCTTGCCTTCAATTATTTGCAGGTTGAGGACCATCCTCTGTTTGCAGCAGTGAAGGAGAAGATGGATTCTGGGGCGGAAATGACTTGTGCAGAAATTATAGAGGTTTTGATGAATAAAGTCGAGGAGCCCTGTGAAGCGTTTAAAGATGTGATTTGCGCTCAGGAGGCCAAGATTAAGTTAAAAGAGGAAATGGTTCCAGTTCCATCCACACCTCACCAAGATGTGGAAGAAGAAAATCAAAACGCCAAAACAAGAAAGAGTTGTCACAAGGGATGCTCAAGGAAAAGGCGAGGAAAATGCAGAGGGTACAGGCGCATTGAGTCCCACGTTTTCACCTGAAATAGTTATGTGGAGATGCCCTACCTTCTTCTTTGGTGTAACGAATGATGTGATAGCCCACCAAATGGGGCGACTATAAACTAGTGGCTTTTGTTGCTGTTACTTGTTTTTTCAAGCGCGTGCTGACATTCTTAGAAAAAAAAGGTTCTGAAAGTGACTTTTGTGGATATGGGTTTCTTAAAATTATTATTGTACTTTTATTCGTTCACAATGCCATGTATTCTAACAACAATAGAGGTGATTGATTTATGCCTTTTAAAAAGAGATCCATTTTAGTCTATATCATGATTAATTATTCTTCTTAGTTTACGTTCTATACTTTGTCTGCCTTCCCATTTTTTTCATACTTCATCTTGATGTCCACTTCACTACTTTTTCATCATTTTCTTTCTTTACTTGCATTTGGCCTATCATGGTTAGGCTATTGATCTAGTTGATTGTTCAAAGCAAAGGAATCTATTTTGATATATTTTAGAGCATAAGAAGAAGGGAAGATATAACTTGAAGAATATTAAAAAGTGGAAAATGGTATTTCATAGCATTTTGTTTCTCTTTAGCTACAGTGTTTTATCTCTTGCTTCCTCCCCATCTCATGGGTATATATGTGGTTGTGTTCAATCTACCAAATGAAATTGAGGATCCTAGTATCAAAACTTTTAGTTGCAAGGATCCAAAATCATGCTTCTCACATGTGATCTCATCCTTCTTAGTCACCTTCCACGTCTTGTCATGGGTGTTGTACTCCTAGTTGGTCAAATTTTGTTAAGTTCCCTCACTTAGAGTTGACTACTTTCCTTGTTCATGCTTAATAGTCTATTGATGAAGACTAGGAGGAGGAGGGTGTTTTATGGCTAAAAGTCTATTAGTGACATTTGTAACCTTGTTGATGTGTGGGGTAAACCCAATGATTGTGATCTCGCTAATGTAGATGACATTGCCCATACTTGAAGACTATGTTTCATGCAAAAAATTCCACCAATATGGGGTTCTACCCAACATTTGATGAGGTAGTGGAGGATTACTTAAATCAATTACTTCATCTTTCATAATTAATGAATATCAAAGTACACCTCAAATTGGTTTTGAAGAAAATGTATTTACACATGAACCTTATCCAACATTGATAAATAAGGTTCAATATGAGATATTTATTAATCATCATGAACCTAATGGTAAATTCTTGTGAGTGTGATCTACTATGCTCTTGATGCAATAGGATTACCCTTTTCTTGATGTAGACATGCTTAAGCTAGGTGTAGGACCATACAATCAACAATACAAAATGCTATGACTTGTACTTCTCTTCATGTTACTATTTTCTTTCCCAATTATACCCAATCCTCTTGATGGTTGGATGAGTTGTTATTTATGCTCAAATTTGTTACCAAAATCCTTCCTATGTTCTATTATGTGGATTCTTTATAATCTTATGGGTTTTTCAATGCCATGGAATCTATATCAATATATTTTAGAGCATGAAGAGAAGGGGAGATATACCTTGGAGAAGACTAAGAAGTGGAAAATGGTGCTTCATACTATTCTGTTTCTCTCTAGCCACAATGTTCTAGTTGCCTCTTCCCCACCTCATGGACATAGGTGTAGTTGTGCTCAATATATCAAATGAGACTGAGGATCCTATTCTCAAGGCTCTTAGTTACAATGATCTAAAAATCATGATTCTCACAAGTGGTTGCATCCTTCTTAGTCACCTTCCACCTCTTTCTCATGGGTGTGGTGCTCTTGGTTGGTTGCATTATGTCAAGCTCCTGCACCTAGAGTTAGTTGTTTTCCTTGTTTATGGTTAATATTTTATTCATGAAGACAAGGAGGACAATGCTCTTGACAGCCAGGAACCTATTGATGGCATTTTCAACATTGTTGATATGTGGCATAAACCAAGTGATCTTGAACTTCCTCCTATTTGTGTTAATCTTGCCTCCTAATGGCTTTATTAATTTTAGAGATGTTCATTCTTATCTCTTGTTTGAATGGTCTACTTTTATTTGGAATTAGTCAAGTACTTAGCCTTTAAAGATATGTCTTTCTACCACACACCTTTTTTGTGAATAATGAATTGCTATATTTTAACTCACAAAAAGTGATTAAGACTTATTCATTAGAAAAACAAAAATCATGAATTCCCTTATTTGATAAAATGTACTATCAATAACTATCTATTTTCCAATTTTGTTTATATCTCCTTGTAAATGCTTAGGGTTGAGAGGACACAAATAAAAATTATTTGTAACAAGACACTTCAAATCAAGAGAGGGTTTCTAGTTAAGAATAGTCAAATACCTAACTAGATGGGATGGATATAAATCTCTTTTAAAGAAGATCAAGAGACTAGTTCTAGCAATGCTAGACAAATATAAATCTAAATTGGGTGTCTACGAAGAGGGTGTTAAAATTTTCTTAGATAACATAATTTCCCTAGCTAATAGGGTTGAAGAGTTTTCATATGTGTATGCAAACCTATCTCATATGGGTGAGTCTAAGGATGATGTATTCTTATATTTACCTAATAGAGTTGAAGAGTCTACGAGTGAATGCCTAGCTCATATTACTTCATTGGCTAAGAGATAGGCTCTCAAATTTATCTCGTACGGCTAAGTTTGAAGATTACATCTTCTTCAATTTACCTCGTAAGATCAAAGAGTTTGTAAGTGAATGTTTAAATGATGTTATTGAACGTAATAAAAGATAAAACAACTCTAACTCTATACTAAGACAAAAATGAAAATAATTAATTGTACAATTTACAAATCTTTGAAAATATGAATCTTATTGAGAGTTAGCACAGCAGAGATTAATACGCTCAACAAAGATCCTCAACAAAGATCTCACCTTGTATACCAATGCTGGGGATCCTCTTTGGGGTGAAGGATTGACGGGAGTCCCCTTCAAACATCCATCGACCTTCGCCTCTCTCGCTCTCGATCCTCTTCCCAAGTCCAGTATTTTTTGAGGATCTTGACCACTTTAAGAGATGAAGAGAGTTTTAACAGACGGATTGGGCGTTCCTGAAGCGTGGTTATCTTCTTCATGGGCCTCCTGGAACATGGAAATCGAGCCTCATCACTGCCATAGCTGATAATGTGAATAGTTGATGGTGATAATAGCATGTAGTTGTTTTTATTATTATTATTATTATTATTATTATTATTAATAATAATAATGATGATTAATGAATAATTAATGGAAAAATTATTTTAGTTTCTATAATACCTTTCAGTAAGATATGGCATTAGAAAACATTAAGAATTTTAATAATTTTGTGTAAATGGCCTATTGCATTATTTTTCCTACCTCTAGGTTATCATTTAGAAATGATTTTTCTAATAGCATGTTCTTTCTTCATATTTGAAAATATAGTTCATAGAAAGACTTTTTTGTCAATTTCAATATTTTGGGATCATTCCTTCACACCTATTTAACTCAATTAAATTTTTCTACAAATTTTCTTTGAAATTCAAAAAATTATGTCGCTTGCCCTTAATTTTATCGACGTGTTTTAATTCCTTAGAATCTAGTTTTAATATCATAAACACATAGTTAATCGGTCTCTTCAAATCATAAACGATTAAATTTAACACATAAAATATAAATAATCATATTAGTGTTGTAAATTTTTATTTTGATTTTTTTTGCTTGAGCTCTCTATTACCATTTTGATGATGGATCACAAAGTGTGATTTGAAAAATTGATGCAAAAATATTTTACACAATCGAATCAAGAAACCATCTTAAAAGAATCATTACAAACTATTTGAAGATATCAACTCATCAATACCACAAATAATGTACTTTGATTGAATTAAAATATACTTAAAAAATGATTAGACTTGATTCAGTATATTGTTTTTGACTCCTAAAAGAATATTAAATATAGAAGCATGAAATTTTTGAAAATATATTTTTGTTCTAAAAAATGCTAGAGATATAGTTTTATTCTGATTTAAATTTGAAGGATAATGCTTCAAAATTAAATTTTATCTAATAACTCATGTGGTAAAAGACTTAAAAAAAAAAGTCAACATTGAATAGTTTAATCTTTTAAACTATAGAATTCTCAACTTATTAGACTTAACACAAAGTTACTTAATATTTGTGCTTTATATTACTGTAATATATATAAAAAAAAAACTAAATTTAAAAATTATTTTTATATTTGAGAAAATTTTGAAATAAAAAGAACCCACAAAGATAATAAAACTCTTTGAAACTTGAAGTTGCTGGGATTTTTGAAAAAAAATAAGCATACCCAACATTTAAAAACTAAAGTCTATCAAATAATTGATCAAAGTACTAAAAATAAAACCTTTAAAATATAGAAGATAAATTAAATTAATTTCACATGTAAGTAAGTTTATAGAAAAACAATTGAAAATTTATTAGAAAGAGATGTCAAAAGCTTATTAGAAGGCAATATAAATAAAGAAGTAAATTATAAGAAACAAGAAAAATGTTTCAAACTAAAGACAAACTAGGAATACACCATGGCTATGAAGAATTTCAGCAAAAAAAAAAGTGAAAATTAAAGTTCAAATCTAGAACACAATTAGGAAACTATTAAAATATTAGGTAAGAAAAATTTCAATTAGAAATAAAAAGAATATAAAAAATATGTTTAAAGAACCTTTGTTTATTTTGGAATGTAGCAATAAGAGGTTAAAATAATAAGATATTTTGATTGAGTGAAATCTAATGTAAGGTTTATTTATTTAAAAAAGAAAATGTGTTCTGATTGTACAAAAGAAAAGTAATTTAATGGATTCTGTTTTAATCAAGTAGAAAGAAGATATACTTTGTTGAAGGCTTGGAATAGTATAATCTATTTGGATACAATGATAAATTTTGAAGTACCAAAAGTTATAATGAATTTCATAAATGTGTTATTGTAATAATAATCATGAATAAATATGAGAAGATTAAATTTATTCCATATCATGCTCATAAGTATTAGAAAAATAAAATTGAGAAAAAAAATCATGTGTCAAGTTGATAAATGTATGATTAAATAAATTAAGATAGACCAAAACACTATAAATATTCACCACTTACGTAATGTGTAGTTTCACTAATATATGAGATGTTATCATCAAAATAGTCATAATTAGTAAAGCAAAAATGACTTTTTAACATGTATAAATGAATACATAATGTCATTAAAATAATCATGTTACTAATCTTCTCTAGGATTAATGATATCAAAACACGTAGTCGATGAAGAGACAATTAAAAATCAATAAAATCTAGAGGAGAATAATGTCATATCCCCTCAATACTTTGTTAATCATTTTGCATGACCCCTAGCCCAGATGTAATTTGGACTAGGGGTGGAACTTTAGCCTTTATGGTGCAGACATAAATAACTGTGTGTGTGCATGTGAGTGTGTGTTAAATATAAACCTTGATATTATTATTAAATGTGATTATCAATCCTATTATGTTATTTTAATTTAATGCATTGAATGTTTGGATTAATGCAGACTAATGACTTGGTTGTTGCACTTGTGTAAGGTTTTTCGTTGCATGTAGGTACAACGGGTGCAAAGTGAGGCGGATTATGTGGTTCTACAAGATGAGAGAAAGGTAATTGGTATGTCATTCTAGTGTTGACCAAGCTAGTAGTTTTGTCAACCCAAGGTTCATTCAAACCCAGGGCCTTACACATATAATAATCACCATAGTTATTCATTTCCGACTAGGCATAGTCATCAAGATAATCTAAATAGTTATGGCTAAATTAAGGATCTTGCTAAATATGGTAAGTTCACCAGAAATGGTAATAGTTAACATACTAAAAATAAATTGGGTAAGTGCACCAAGATGGTTCCCAAAAAGGGGGCTTAAGTGGCCACTTTTTTCTGAAATCAGGAAATGTTGACCTTGGATGTGAAATTGAGGATAGTTACACTCAAAATTTTGAGATGGAACAAAAACAAGGATCAAAGTGCTCTGAGTCTACTTTCTAAACTACTTATTTATTTTGAAAATGGTTGAGATTAAGGGGTTCAACAAAGGTATGAACACAACTTGGTGTTGTTTTTGTCAGAAAAACATAACATAGCAACTCTTGTACGACTTGACCACGGTGAATTTTTTTTTAGTATTTTTCAAATAGCTACGGTCAAAAGTTAGCTAGTAGCATCCAGTTGATGCACAATTTTTCTAATAATTTTTTAATGAATATTTGATTTTTTACTAATTTTCTAAGTGGGCACTTTTTAAAAAGCAGAAATTTGGTCATGCTCCCCCTACAAATTTTGGAAAATAATAGATTTTTTTTAATTTTTAATTTTTAAAATTTGTAGAATGGAGTCTAGTTTCTAAAAATGTAATTTATTTGAAATTTCAATGAACGGTTAATTTATAACGAAAAAAAAAACCAAACAATGCTTTTTGATAAAAAAAATAGACATACAAACAAAAGAAATTATGGATGAA
>VDFB02378650.1:0-28128 GCA_007258455.2 Sequoia sempervirens
TAATGAAATCAGAGAGATTATTTAAACCTTTAAACTTCCTCAAATAGTATTGTCATATCATAAAACGCTATCATTGCAGGATAAGAACAAAGTGGAATACGCAGGAAGGGTTTCATTATCTTTTATTTAAAGCTATGCTTCTAAACACAACCTAGCATTATAAGCTTTTCTTGCTTTCTATGTGCATGCAGCTACACAAGTTGTAGCGGAGGAGACTGTGAACTCATTACACACAATAAACCCCTAAGCATTACATATATAATTGATCACAGGTGCGCATTATTGGCCTTCATGGCGCCATTGAGGTGAAAAGAAGTCTATGCTAGGCAGCCTAGAAGTGGCTAAGGAAATTCTCAAGCAACAGCAACAAGGGAAACATAACCAATGTACATGAGCTATTTTTCAGATTGATTTAAGAATTGCCATCTCATGGATCTCAATAATGGAAATGTAATACCAAGTATTGTTACAATAAAGTCATGTATAAACATTGATAATCATAGCCCATCAAAGGTTGAATAAATGAAATTTCCTATTCATCTAGCATACTAAGAGCAATACACAGTCACAAATTTAAGAGAACAAAGAGTAAAAGTGATGGCAGAGAGTTCGCACAAGTGTGTGTGAAAAAACATGGGGATCAAGGCTTTAAGGCTTCCAAGAGATCTCTATCACTCATTTGATTTAAATTTCACTAAATTGCTTGATTTACACTAGAAGCACAATAGGGGACTTACCTCAAGACTTGCTACATGAAAGTCTCCCAGTCTTCCTTGCATTGAGGCACAGATAACCCAATAAATCGTTCCTCCTGGAATCTCACCATTTCACCGCCTCCTCCTCTTCTCACTATGTCCCCCCCCTCCAACAGTTTCTTCTTCCATCATTCTCATCCCTGATCTGCTTCAAACATGCCTTACCTCAACTTCTCCAAAAAGATCCTTTTAAAGCAAGAATCCCTCACAAAAACAAGTGTAAATCTCTAATAACCTTCGAGTTTCTTTTTCCAGTGATCTCTTCATAGTTCAGAATGATCTTGCATGAGAAATTTTCTATTCCTTGTTTCCTTTTCTTTTCCCTTCATCATTTTATCTTTATTGATTTTAATATTTTATTTATTTTTATTTCCATTTTCAATTAAAATCTAATTTATCTTAATTTAGTAACAAGTTATCTACTTTCCATTTTTATTTCAATTGCTTTTCTTGCTTTTATAATCATTCAAACTTAAGTTTGAATTTTAATATTTTATCCACTTTAATATTTTCTCACTTTAAAATTAAATTCAATCATTAAACAACAATTATCTTTCCTAATGTAAATCATTTACTTCCAATGTTAATATAATTAACATTTCCTATAAGTTTAGTTCTTTATTTAATTCTAAATAAATCAAATGACCTTATAATTAAATTAATTTTGATTAACCATAATACTAGTGTTATTGCATCACCTCAACCAAATTAAATAATACAATCACAAAATCATCAAGACCTTACCAATTCAACCAACCATATTTAAAAAACACTTTTAACAATGAAAAATGACATGACCACCCAAAAAGAACTACTTACTTGAATGTCAAGAACAACTGAAATGGAGGGACACTACATCCTCCCCCCCTAGGTTTCAACTTACTCCTGGAAGTCGATCTCAAGTATAAACATGGTAACACAACAACTAGCAACAATATCAAAAATCATGCAACATGAATTGAGCAAGAAAATTAAACAAAATTCAAAGAAATGGTACCAAAATGGAGGCAAAAATTGCAACAGACCACAAGGACGAGGTGACGAACAAGGTTGGGGAAACTTTCTTGTCAGCTCCTATTTTCCACGTCAGACCCATTGGGTGTTTAGGATGCTCGCCCTATCCTGACAATGTAGGTGGAATTGAGGCTTAGTCCCTGCAACCCTGCATACAAACAAATGTTGTGCATAACATATATATATATATATATATATATATATATATATATATATATATATATATATATATATATATATATATATATATATATATATATATATATATATATATATATCACATGCACACTGTGAGAGAAATTCGCAGCATAGTAGGGCACTCGTGAGTGAGTAATACTATACTATCCCTCCCACGAGACCACACATAATATTCAAAACAATTCATATATTTCATAACAATTTGCAACATATCAGTTAGGAGAACATTCACATAATGCTCCTAACCTTAAATCTATTTCAGAAGTTATCTCATAGGTCGATTACTAGTTGGCATTAGAAATATATATATCTCAATAAATACCAATTTCATTACCTTTGTTGTTGAGTTTTTGAGCCAATTACCTGGAAATCATTAACTACCATGAAACAAAACACATTAGTGTCAAAAATTCAAGCTAATTATTTGACTTAAAATGTTATACTTTCATAAAATTAAAGCATAATTATCTACCCAAATGCACCTTTTCACTAATACACATCATTTCCACACAAATCACTCCACTTCAGTCATTATTCAACACCAAATCTTGCAACAATTTCAACAAAAAGGACACTTTTTTACACCTTCATAGATTCAAGAAAACATAATCCATCACTCCAAAGGCATGCAATTGCCAATTCCATGCACACTCAACACATACTTACACATGACTCATAACATTGGAAACCACATCATACAACAACACAAGGATCCATAGTACATCCTTGACATGAAGGATATCGATGCATTGCACACTACACTGAGGGTCCTATCCTTTCCCATTAGTATCTTGCACCATCGACCCGACTCCGGCTAACAAAAGAAACTCAGGTTCACAATAATGACACTAGAAAAGTGAAACTCTAGACTCAAGGGTCTACACGCAAGGTTACATAGTAAGCACACATAGTGCCCAGTGTATGAACCTATGCTCTGATACCATGTTGTAATGCCCCATCGTGCGAACCCCAAAGGATAGCAACACAATAATTTTTTTTTTTTTTAAGTATTCTAAACATATATGTGATGCACATTAAATCAAAAGTCATAAAACTTAATTAAACAAATTCACTTACACTTACGTCCCTTGGGGTACATGAGGAGACATTACGAACTAAATTCCATACAACAGCAATAAAGAATAAAATACAAAGATATAGTCCATAACAAAGTAAACATTAAAAAATGTAACACATACATGATAAATAATTGATAAGAAACCATTTGTGTACATAAATACAACATATAAATGATTAGCTCAACACATTGAATAACAACTGCCATGGCCAATATCCACACAAGGTTTAATATTACATTACAGTACAATGTTCAAGAGGTATAATGATACAAAAGTGTTTCCAAGACATGAATGGAAACCATACAACAAGATAACATGATACAAATGAACAGATGAATACACAGTATCATAACTAGCTCCAAACGGATACAAATCTAGAGTTGCCGCAACAACACCAATCCACACCTCTTGATCCTTGACTGGGGACCCAATGGGGTGCTTAGCACGTTCCACCCAACCACGTGGGTCTAAAGACTCACCCCCCACGCTAAGGAGCTGACGAGAAAGAGACCTCAACCAGGAACATCCAAACAAGGAACCACAAGATTCAATGTCATAAAAAAGTATCATAAAACTCAAAGATTACAATGACATAATCAACAAAATTCATGAGTCAACATAGTAACTTAAAGTCATAAATATTAGCACATAAATTAGAGCAATAACCAGTAAATAAATAACCAAAGGATGATCATGAAACATTTCCAAATCAAACTGAAATAATAAACTAAATGTACAATTCAAGAGGCAATAAGGAAACAAGGAAAATGGATGTCAACTGGAGAGTGTCATTGCATAGCTCTCATGGGCTCTCCTAGCCCTTCCTCCAACTTGAGGCACTAGGCACCCATCTATGGATCTCTTAGCTCTTCCTCCTACTTGAGGCACTGACACCATAGGGTAGCTCATGCAGAGTTGATAACCTCTCATGGGGAGGCTATGAGAATGACCTTCTCAGTCTATCATTAGTCTATGATAGCCCTAATTCATAGACGAGGTATCCAATATTTATTATCTTGTGTGTTTTACTACCCATCCCCTAAATTCTATTTTTAGGTTTATCACTTGTTTAACTACTCTTACGTGGGTTCTCCTGTGCACTTCCTCTTACTCGAGGTGCCGGCCCCCACAAAGAACCACTCTCCCTAGAGACCCAACAAACATCGCACCAAAATCCAAGGGTTGTACAACATAACAAGAACACTAGATCAAAGCAACATGCGAGGCATTACCCATCTCGCTATAAACACATAATCAAAGTCTCAACAATTCTCGTGCTACAAGCTGCTGAATATTGTCGATAGAATCAAAAGCAGGTATATAACTATAAAAAACAATTTCCCTAGTATGATGTTTTCAACAGCACAACTGGAGATAGGTTGACAATGAAATCAGAGAGATTATTTAAACCCTTAAACTTCCTATTATGTTCACACGCCATAGCTGAGACAGGTTGATAATGAAATCAGAGAGATTATTTAAACCCTTAAACTTCCTATTATGTTCACACGCCATAGCTGAGATAGGTTGATAATGAAATCAAAGAGATTATTTAAACCCTTAAACTTCCTATTATGTTCAGACACCACAGCTGAGACAGGTTGATAATGAAATAAGAGAGATTATTTAAACCTTTAAAATTCCTCAAATAGTATTGTCATATCATAAAATTCTATCATTGCAGGATAAGAACAAAGTGGAATACATAGGAAGGGTTTCATTGTCTTTTATTTAAAGTTGCGCTTCTAAACACAACCTAGCATTATAAGATTTGCTTGCTTTCTATGTGCATGCAGCTACACAAGTTGTAGCGGAGGAGACTGCGAACTCATTACACACAATAAACCCATAAGCATTACATGTATAATTGATCACAGGTGCGAATTATTGGCCTTCATGGCACCATTAAGTTGAAATGAAGTCTATGCTAGGCAGCCTAGAAGTGGCTAGGGAAATTCTCAAGCAACAACAACAAGAGAAACATAACCAATGTACATGAGCTATTTGTCATATTGATTTAAGAATCGCCATCTCATGGATCTCAATAATGGAAATGTAATACCAAGTATTGCTGTGATAAATTCATATAAACATTGATAATCATAGCCCATCAAAGGTTGAATAAATGAAATTCCCTATTCAACTAGCATACTAAGAGCTCAATACACAGTCACAGATTTAAGAGAACAAAGAGTAAAAGTGATGGCAGAGAGTTCGCACATAGTTTGCACAAGTGTGTGTGAAATGACATGGGGATCAGGCTTTAAGGCTTCCAAGAGATCTCTATCACTCATTTGATTTAAATTTGACTAAATTGCTTGATTTACACTGGAAGCACGATAGGGGACTTACCTCAAGACTTGCTACATGAAAGTCTCCCAGTCTTCCTTGCATTGAGGCACAGATAACCCAATAAATTGTTCCTCCTAGAATCTCACCATTTCATCGGCCCCTCCTCTTCTCACCATGTCTCCCCCCTCCAACATTTTCCGGTTCCATCATTCTCATCCCTGATCTGCTTCAAACATGCCTTCCCTCAACTTCTCCATAAAGATCCTTTTAAAGCAAGAATCCCTCACAAAAATAAGTGAAAATCTCTAATAACCTTCGAGTTTATTTTTCCAATGATCTCTTCACAGTTTGGAATGATCTTGCATGAGAAATTTTCTATTCCTTGTTTCCTTTTCTTTTCCCTTCATCGTTTTATCTTTATTGATTTTAATATTTTATTTATTTTTATTTCCATTTTCAATTAAAATCTAATTTATCTTTATTTAGTAACAAGTTATCTACTTTCCATTTTTATTTCAATTTCTTTTCTTGCTTTTATAATCATTCAAACTTAAGTCCCAATTTTAATATTTTCTCACTTTAAAATTAAATTCAATCATTAAACAACAATTATCTTTCCTAATGTAAATCATTTACTTCCAATGTTAATATAATTAACATTTCTTATAAGTTTAGTTCTTTATTTAATTCTAAATAAATCAAATGACCTTATAATTAAATTAATTTTGATTAATCATAATACTGGTGTTATTGCATCACCTCGACCAAATTAAATAATACAATCACAAAATCATCAAGGCCTTACCAATTCGACCAACCATATTTAAAAAACACTATTAACAACGAAAAATGACATGACCACCCAAAAAGAACTACTTACTTGAATTTCAAGAACTACTGAAACAGAGGGACACTACATGATTTGAATGCTTACTTGTCTTTTCCAAGTACTTGCTTGGTGGTGAACCCCTTAAAGCTTAAAGAACCCCTTCCTAGGTCTTCCTTATTGAGAATTGTCTGACCTTGTGAGGTTGATAGTCAATCCAATTAGGACTCCTAGGACATTATTGAATGACAGTTGGAGAATAGTGGCACAACATAGATAACCATTTTCCTTACTATTCATTACCAAAAATAAATGACAAAAAATCAAATGTAGGAAAATAATATACTTTTTTATATTTTTCCTTGTATTGTAAGGATGCCTTGTGATATTATACTTCATTAATATGTACAATTTAAAAAGATTTGATATTGAATATTATACACAATAATTCATTCAAAGGTGGTTCTTTTGTATGTAGGGAAAATTTAAATATTGAACAAGGGGGTCAAATCCATACCATGAAAATGACCTAAATATTTTCTATGCACATATTTGATCCCAAAAGGTGAATTGATATTATAAAATTTGAAGAATGTTTGAGGTGAGGTTTATTTTTTATTTTTAAAGTAAACTAGAAAGTATGGTCAAAGGGAATGTTGAATTAATTGAAATCATATACTTGGATCAAATAATTAAAATACCTAGATAAAATAGTGAAATTATAAATAATACCATTTTCCCCATTATAATTGTTTATATAAGATTAAAATATTAATAATAACAATAATATTCAATTTAAATATGAATATAAGTTTTGCACCTAATAAATTTGATATTCATAAAGTTAAATTTCAATTATTTTTCTTAAAAGTTTATTAAAAAGGAAATATGATAGAAAATAGTAATTTTTGATATCTTAGATATATTTGGGTATGTGTAGGATCATCATGGAAAAAATATGCCTTTAAGTGGCAAAAAATTCAAAAATATTAGAGTTATGCAACTTGACATAAAAATTTGAATAAGTTATCTATATTATTTTGAAAATATGTAAGAATAGAATTTGTAGCAAATTGAATGTAGTTTCTAAACTACTAGGTTTATTTTTTTAAGAAAAACTATTAAGTGAGAATTTGAAATTTCAATGCAATAGTACATAAATTTCAGGGAAAAAATAAGTAGGTGTTTGTCTAACCACCCTAACCACAATAAAATGATAATATTTTTTTATAATATTTTTTATATAAGTAGAGAAATCATGTCCTAATGTGATGCATTATTTTTTGTAATTTTTCCAAGTAAATAATTAATTATGAATTTTTAATTACATATTTTAAAAAATATAAAAACTTGTATATCTAACCACCTTAACTTGGTTAAAAATTCATGAAATTCATTTTTTAAGCCTATAATTATGCAAAGCATAGAAAATTTGGCGCATGTTGCTTATTCAAAAGCGTGATACCATTTGAAAGCTATAGATGTTTTCAATCAACCTATCAATCAAGACTTTTAGTCATAATTCAAATAGAAAATGAATAACAATAATTTATTAGATTTAAAGTAAAGAATAATTTATATTGGTGTTAAGAATCTCCTTTAAAACCCCTTTTGTTTCATCAATTTTGGGTGTGTTTGCCAACTCTATACCCATCATATTGCCACTTTTTGTCCATCATGATCCCCGCACATACATTTTATCCCACGATATTTACAAAATATTTGAGTTTTTTGAAGTTTTTTTGTACTAAATGTATATTCTTGAAATATCATTAATATAATTTTTATTTATTGTTATAGTTAGTTTACGGGTATGTGCAGGATCATGATGGGCCAAAAAGTGGCAATATGATGGGTATGTGGCTGATGACTTTTGTTTTACCCAAAATTGATGAAATGAAAAGGGTTTTTAAAGGAGATTCCCAGATTTCCACCAATATAAATTATGCTTTACTTTGAATTTAATAAGTAATTATTATTCATTTTCTATTCAAATGATGACTAAAGTCGATTAATAGGCCTGATTGAAAAATATTTATAGCTTTCAACGGTATCTCATTTTCAATCCAAAACATGTGTCACATTCTATGCTTCACATACTATAGGATTAAAAACAAAAAATGAATTTCATTAATTTTGACCAAGGATTAAGGTGGTCGGACATACAATTTTTTTTATAGTTTTAAAAGTTGTAATAAAAATTCATAATTAGTTATTTACTTGGAAAAAATTACAAAAAATATGCATCACATTGGGACATGAGTCCTACTTATATCTAAAATCTTGTAAAAAATTATTCTCATTTTATTGTGTTTAGGGTGGTGGAATGATTACCTACTTCTTATTTTTTACTTCAAATTAAAAATCTTTGCTGCATTGAAATTTCAAATTTTCACCAAATAGATTTTTTTGTTGTTAAACAAACCTAGTATTTTAGAAACTACATTCAATTTTCTATAGATTCTATTCTTACATATTTTTGAAATAATATAGATAACTTATTCAAATTTTTATGTCAAGTTGCCTAACTCTAATTTTTCTAATTTTTTTGCCACTTAAGGGCCTGTTTTTACCATGATGATCCTGCACATACCCTTACAATAATTATAAATTAATAAAATCAAGTTTTATTATAGTTTAATAGTTTAATTTGAAATATCATATACAGTACAATAAATCTTTCAAATGACGGATCACATGACTTAATCTTTTTTTTTATATTAAAGTAGGTGAAGGGCCCTTGGTCCCATTAGTTCAAAAAAAATGAAAGAAAAAATAGAGGCTATCATATCCCAACCAACAAAAGAAACCAAAAAGGAGGCACATAGGCCTAAAAATACACTAAAATATTAAAAAAGTTAGCAAACAAAACAAAGGCACACATGATAGAGACAAACATAGGATAAAAAAGACAACATAGTACAACATAAAATAATTAATCTTTAGAAGTACTAATTAAGTCCCAATTAGCCTTCAACTAGTCGAGAACCTCCTTCCAATATTTCTCCTCAATGTTTTCTATATTGGTCATCATCAGAGCAACATCCTCTTGATTTTTTCCTATTTTCTTCTTTATTTTCTTCATTTTATATTTTCCATTTATAGTGCAAAAAATAGCTTGATGCATGATCCCATGAATTATTGTGGTGACTTTTCCTATAGCCTCTCAAGAGATAAAATCATATCCTTCATGTTATCATAATCACCATAAGCTTTAGCTCTCAAAATGCAACTATGCACCTCCTTTGTTTGGTCTTTTATACTTTGTAGAGGATTAGAGTAAGACTCTTCCCCTTTTTTCAGTTTCCTCTATCTCCTCATTCACATTGTCCTTACCATCCTCCCACTCAAAATCAAGAAAATTTATTTCCTCTTCTCTATTTTCCTCAAATATCTCTTCCTCCTCACTATGTTCCTCTTATTCCTCCACACTAACCTCTTATTTTTCTCTATTATCTAGTCTATGCTCTTTATAATTGAGGAGGAACTCTTCATCTGAGGAACCTAAAACCTCTTCCTCAAGGGAAAACTGATTTCCTTTTTTATCATTACCTTTTCTCTATAGACTAGTATGGGATAGCTTGGCAGACCTCTTCTCACCTAACCCGCTACTAGTCTCTTCTCTAGTAAGGCTTCAATTAATCACCAATATCTATAGTAATAGAGCTTGAGGGGCTCATCCTTTTCTTCTTAGAGTCTTGAAGAGAAGGAGGGGCTTTCCTTTTTGTGGGGTGACACTCTTCCACACATAAAAAGAAGAGGGCTTCAAGGAAACAATAGAAATTAGGACTCACTTTTTGGAAAAGTTTGGATTTCAAATTCGAAGGAGGAGTATTTGGGGATGATAGAGGTTTATTTTCAATCAGCTTGATCTCTAAGGTATTAAAAAAGGAGGTAGGGTGTTTTTGGGAGTGTTGGAAAGCATACACTTTTTAAAGGGTAAGAATTAAACTAACGATGAGGTAGAGAAGCCCCTTTGGCAATGTATGTCATCAAAAAGGAAGTAGATAAAGAGAATATTAATCCATTTTTTGTGATGGATGTGATTTAGAAAGAGAAAATGATAACCATGAATAGTCTTAAATCTTCCTTTTAGGGTAAAATAATGCATGATGTGTAGACTTACTAGACTATATGACATAGGCAACTTATCATGATGAAAACCATTTTGGAGCCTTATAGGTTTTTCTCCTTATTCGAAGAACTTATCCATGAAATTTTGATACTTGTCATTGCTTACTATGGCCACTTTTATTCCTTTGCATTGTGAACCCATAGCTTCCACAATAAGGTGAATCCTCACCTCAAAATGGATTCTTCCAACATAAACCTTACCAACTTTCCAAGAATTTTAAAATTTTGAAGTGAGGACATTGTCATACCATTGCATGGTCATAAAAAAAAGTGTTAGGCCAACCTCCTTGAATATTTTCCAAAGCTCAACATTTTGTTTCACATGGATACAAAAGAGGGGTTTAGATCATTTCTCAGGCCTCTTAAAGAAAAGAGTGGGAGAGATGATGTTTATATGCGAAGGAAACCCTATTGAAAAGGTCGATGTTTAAATAGGATTAAATGTAGTTCATGGCTAGTGTTTGGCCAATAATAATATTTTCTTACAAAATGGTCCACATTTCAAAGTTACTACACCTAAGAGAAGGCTCATACATTTTAATTATCCTTGAAGGGGTTGAAAAAGACTTAAAGCTCATGTTTGCAAATTGGAAGCCCTTCATTTTCATAATTACATCTCTTTCAAAAAATACTATAGGATTTGAAAAATGATATGCCAACTTATTTTTGTAATTAGGGAAATAACTAAAAGGACAAATCTTTTCTCAAAATGATGTTTCAAAATCTCCTTGTTAGTTTCAATTCTATAATAGTGAGACACTATCCTCTTTTGGTTCAATAAAGATATTATAACTTCCAAAATAATAATTTCTTTGAACCCTTCCCATCAAATGGAGTGGATAAATGTTATTAAAAATAATTGAATATTCAATTGACATCATATATCTTTTCCTCTTAGAAAGATGAATCAACATAAAAATTATAATTAATTGCAAAAGATTTCTAGATTCGATTGTGTGTTAATTTTTGCATCAACATTTTAGATCACACTCCATGATCCATCATTAGGATGGAAAAGAGAGAACTAAGAGAAGAATGAAAATATGTAGACTACGAAATGCCTAAAAAGGTTAGAGAAAGGATGAAGTGCAAGGGTTGCACAGGAACCAAGGGGCAAGGCAATGACTTGACAGCAGAAATCAAAACAAGCAAACTAAAACCAACATTACAAAAATAAAAAAATAAAAATATTTTTCTTGTTTTGATTTCTCCTATCAAGTCATTTCCATGCTCCTTGGTTCACATGAAACCCTTGCACTTCATCCCTTCTCTAAACTTTTTAGGGATTTCCTAGACTGCATTTTGTAATTCTTCTCTTAGTGCTCTCTTTTCCATCTTGATGATGGATCACAAAGTTTGATCCAAAATGTTGATGCAAAAATTAACACACAATCAAATCCAAAAATATTTTGTAATTAACTATATGGATTGTGGAAATCTGCTATCTTTGATAAAAAAATATTACATTTTATAAGTTCTCATCTAGTTTCAACCCTTTTTCTAGGAATGACTTCTTTTAGGGTAAAAGTACAAAGTTGTATTATAGTTCCAACCAAGTTCTCAACACAAGTGAATTTAAGTATTTCTAACTAAAAATATATTTTTGTTGAAAAAAAGTGATCTTGTAAGGGTATGTGTAGGATCATCATGGAAAAAATAGGCCCTTAAGTGGCGAAAAATTCAGAAAAATCAGAGTTAGGAAACTCAACATAAAAATTTGAATAAGTTATCTATATTATTTCAAAAACATGTAAGAATAGAATCTGTAGAAAATTGAATATAGTTTCTAAATTACTACTAGGTTTATTTTTAAAAAAATCTATTGGGTAAAAAATTTGAAATTTCAATGCAATAGTAGTTAAATTTCAGGGAAAAAATAAGTAGGTGTCTATTAGACCACCCTAACCACAATAAAATGATAATATTTTTTTATAATATTTTTCATATAAGTAGGGGACTCATGTCCTTATGTGATGTATATTTTTTAGTAATTTTTTCCCAAGTAAATAATTAATTATGTTTTTTATTACAACTTTTAAAAAATATAAAACTTGTATGTCTGACCATCTTAACTTGGTCAAAAGTTCATGAAATTCATTTTATTTTTAATCCTATTGTATGTGAAACATACAATGTGACACATCTTTCAGAGTAAAAAAATGTGATACTGTTTGAAAGTTATAGATGTTTTTCAATTAGCCTATCAATAAGAACTTTAGTCATAATTCAAATAGAAAATGAATAAAAATTATCTATAAAATTCAAAGTAAATCATATTTTATATTCATGGAAAGCTAAGAATCTCCTTTAAAAACCCTTTTTGTTTCATCAATTTTGGGTAAGAAAAGTCATCAGCGACATACCCTACACATACCCATCATATTGCAACTTTTTGACCCATCATGATCCTACACATACCCATTAGATTCATTCTAGATAAGTTAGATATATCCACAACTTTTCTAATTAAAGTTGTTGGCTAAATACATATGTAGCACCACTTTCAGGCCAATTTACAAAAAAATAGATTTATTTGAAAAAAAATGATGTTTTAACAATTTATACACATGTAACTAATATTTTTTTAAAATATATAAATACCCTTAAATTGTAGATCCATAATTCTTGTTTTCAAAAATATATATTTTTTAATAATTAAATTATTATTTATATTTTTCTTTTTACTTTTACTAAAAGTAGGCTATCAATACAAAATATTAGGTTGACTACCAGGACAAGGAAAAATAATAAACTTATTAAATTTTTTGAAAAAATAATGATGCACTAGATAAAAGAATCTATATAAAAAGGTTATTTTTTTTCCATTTTAGATAAATATATAATATGAAAGTTGACACCCAATGGAAAAAACTATGTTTCAGTATGCACACATTTTAATATTTCTTTACAAATGTATACTTATCAAAATTGGAAAAAAATAAATCCATGCACTAAAGTTTCAAGTTATAAATACACACAAAAAAATTCAAGGAGAAAATATGAAAATTACTATATTAAGGTTGATGTCCCATGTGACTTCGTTTTTCAACAATTTTTTAGTAACTAAATTATAGTGTTAATTTATAAAAAACTATATTCAAATAGTATACTAAAAAATAAATTATATCTCATTATTTTACATCATTTCAAAATCTAAAATATATATGTCACTTTTTAGTGATTCAAGTTTAAAGCTTGTATCAATGTTGGTTGCTTCCTTTAAAAAGTGTGACACAACTTTGTTCTTTTACCCTTTATTTTATGCATGATATTATGAAACCTCCAATTGAACCATTGATTGTTTGAGATGACTTCATTGGAAAATACATTAGCCACCATATATTACCTTCTCTATAGGTGTGGATTATCTTGTATTGAAGGAAATTACCAAAGAGATTTTTGTAATCTTCTATCATAGCTCTTATCATCCATGGCATTATAAACATAAGTTTCAAGATATTAATTATGAACATGGAATTCCCTTTAGTAATAAATTTATCAAATCCTTTTCCTTTTAATATCTATTGGTGCCCTCCACTTTGCGTTGGCTTTGTAATGCACTTCAACTCGTTGTAGGGTTAGGTATTGTTTGGACTTTGAGTGCATTTGATTTATTCTGGTCGATAAATGTTTTTGATCAAATTACAACATTGAAATAGGATTATAAAGTTAAAAAGGTATTGTGGATAATTAAAAGAAAATAAATAATTAAATAAATTAGAGGTTAAGAAAGAATAAAATTACACTATTAATAGAAGTAAATAAAATATAATATTGAAAGTTAATTATTATATTGAATATAATATAAATTTATAATAAAATAAAATACGTAGATAATAGTAATATAACAAATTAATTAAGTGTAATGGAAGTTAGTATAGCAAATAATTTGAGAAAAATTTTAGATACTGGAAATGAAAGCTGAAAATGCATTGGTTAAAATAAAGTAATTTTATGAAGGTGCTGGCAGTTACGGATATGCATGAGTGTTAGTTTGTAACGACTTTGCTTGGGAGGAATTTTATTTTATTCTGTTTTGGGGGATAACGGCAGACGTGGTTGGGGTGTTTGAAAACGGTGGAAATTGCCATTTATGCGAGCAGGAGCCTCATCACTAATTCTCAGCGCACAGCCAAGTTAATGTAGCTTCCAAAGCTTTACTTTAGGAAGTCCATCCAATGTATGTACAGTAAGTAACTCGTTTTATTTGAAAATTCTCTGTAATTTATTAGCAAAAGCTTTCTAACTGGTACCTTTTGTAAAGAATGATTGCGTAGTGATTAAATTGTAATATTCAGAATGTTAAATATAAATTTCCTCCAATCAAGTCTATACGGCCTGTAGAAATTCCATATATGCCCAATGTTTCTCTATGTTGTGTTTTTATTTGAATGGAGGAGTTGCTTGTAACAATAAGTTTAGAGGTTTAAATAATCATTTTGACTTCATTGGCAGTGTGTCACAACCGTGCACTTGAACATCATAGGAAGTTTAGGGATTTAAATAACCTGCTTGATTCGTCTGACAATCTATCGCAGTTGCAGCACTTGAAAATAAATATTGTCAATATTTTAACATAGTAAAAAGCTCTCCTTTGATCGTAGTGAAGTTTATCTTCCAGATTTTGAACCTGAACGCATCTCTGGAAACTCGCCACTAAACAGAATTGTGCCCAGTTAAGATAAAAGAAAAGAAAAGTTGTATAGGATTTCCTCTACTCTTAATTCACGTATTTGCGCCTCACCTGTCTTCTCCCTTCAATCTTGTGGATATCAGTTAGGATTTGATAAAATGCGAGTAGATGGCGATATTTCCAAATTCTAATATTCACTTTCTGATTTGCTTGGCCACCTGTCACAGCCGCAACGCTTAGGGTGTATAGAATTAAATAAACCATCAGATTTTAGTAACAAAATCCCAAATGTTATCTGCAAGACTGGCTTCTCACGCCTTTGCAACCGTAGCCATCCCAAACTCGGAGGAAGCTTGGTTCGTGTGTCTTCTCTGATGTCGTCAATGAGCAGATTGTTCAAGTAAAGAAATTGAGGACCAATGAGTAGATTAGTTAATTCTCTTGGTCTGCGCAATGTTTCAAGCCTTTTCCAATTACCTTCGTTCAGTCGAAGCTAAGAGAAATTGATGTTATAAGTTCAACCTCAAGAAGGTTTGAAGGATTGTCCTTTTCTGGTTTTTTTTATATTATATATCAGAGTTGATTTTTCAAATCCACGGGTGTTTAGCAGTTGGTAGAATTTTGTTGAATCCTATCTGCAATTCATGTAGTCTGTTTTCTAATTTTGAATTGTTGGAAGAAAGATTGTTTCTAGTTTCTATTGGCAATTTGTTGTTATTTTTAACCATTTGAATAGAACTTTCATTTGTCTTCCTTCTATCTCATTAAAGATGACTGGTTCTGTTCTTCTGAAAACTATGGGTGATATTTGCTTGTATGATTTGAAATCATTTGCTGGTGTCATGCAGGAACACCTTGTTGGCCTTCTATACACTTTAATGTGTTGAGTCAGTCTTGTATCTTTATTTAAAAATTGTATGTCTAGAATGTTTGGTTGCTCTTTGTTCAATTTGTCTGGTGTAAATGCCTCTTTCCTCGTATCGTTCATGACATATTATTCTTTGCCAAACTATATCTTATCCGCCTAACTTCTTCACTGTCAATCTTGGCAGAATAAGAATATGAGCAAGGGGTTAGGGCTATCATGGAAAATAGCATTAACTTGTTTATTTTTGGATCTCACTAATGGATGTTATGTGTTCCACCATAATTATACTCAAGTCCAAATTGGGGCCTCTCACGTGTAGTAATTATCTAAGTTGTAATGGCCGCTTTATTGTGATTTATGAGTACTTCTATCGAAATTAGGATTCAACAATATAATTGCACATGCATAAGATATATATATATCTAGAAATATGAGACTCTTAATATTAACAAATATCGGAATTTCATGTTTATTGTTTTGATTCAGTAATTATTCATTTAGAAAAATATTGTAAACACTTGATTGTATCTTCTTGTTGGCATTGTAGATTTACCTTAGATGTATTGTATAAAAATTAGGATATCATCATTATTGATTAAGGTAGATATGTTAATAAGCTAGGAAAAATGATTCTTTAGGCAACCTATCGATACAAATATATATTGTGGAATTGTTGTAAAACCTTATCTTTTAATTATTATTATTGCTACCTATCCAATACTCTAGCCTGGCTCCTTTTGTCTGAGGAAACATATGTTCTTTTAGAATATTATTAATCATTGTATCTAATTTAGGAAGGAAAGGTAGGTTAAAGATTTTAACTTGATATTTTTATTCAAATGAAAATTTAAAATATGGAGTATATTTTGACCTTTTCTTATATGTTCTCTTATTTGGTAATTTAATTTTTATAGTACTAATTTCGTGATATCTTTTAATTCATTTATATTTCTGTTAGTTTTAGAATTAAATTAATGTTATCTTAATATCTTTCTCCTCGTATGCTTTTATGTTTGGCTAATGGAATCTTTCATATTATTTTTTTTTAGGACCTAGGAATCGTTATGTGAAATGAACATTTTTGTATAAACATTCATTCCTGTAATTGTTTGACATGAATATTAGTGTAATTGCTTCATGAAGTAGATAGGGATATGTTGAAGATATGAAAATTTTCTTGGTTAGCATAGGTTTATTTTGGTAATGAGGAGAATTGATAATTGTAAGATGTGATTAATTACGTTAGATTAGACTATTCTAAGTTAATACACGGGAATTTCCTTGATAGATATATAATGAGATGATTTGTCGACATATGTTGATGTCATGGGTGTATCAGTTACTTGAGTATTGTTTTGTCTAAGGTGTTTGGTTGTGGACCTTGTCGAGTCTATTGTCATAACCTCCTGGCATTTAAACAATGTTAAGATCAATTGTGAATTCTATTATGAGAGTATTGGTGGATACTAAAATTTAGAGCATTGTTGTTGTAGTTGTATGAATTATTATAAGTTTTGGTTATGGGGTATTTATGGAGATGTCTCGATGGACTGTTCATTGTAAGTGTTTTAAGATAGTGTTCTTAAAGGTTGATGTGTTTGATGGTTTCCTTGTATGGAATTATGTGTGTAGAATGGGAACCCGTATTATTGTTCATGATTGTTTTAATTTGTGTTTGGAAGAGTATGCTTAGGAATTAGTGTCTTGTGGCTTAAAACAATCGATTTTATCTTCACTTCGCAATGGTGTGTTGTCCTTAAATGTTGGTAATGATTGATCTGTAAAATAATGTTCCTTTTAGATTGTTTCAAGTTACTTCTTATTGAATGAATGGATATATTATTAGAATGTTTGGGTTATATAGATTCTTTCGATGTGAATTTTCATGAGTTGATTTGAGTTAGGGACTTTCTCTCATTTAACTTACATTTCTATATATTTTCTTTTGCTCTCTACCTAAGTGGCAATTTGGTTAAGGTTATCTTTGTTATGATTG
This sequence comes from Sequoia sempervirens, assembly GCA_007258455.2. Taxonomy (NCBI): domain Eukaryota; kingdom Viridiplantae; phylum Streptophyta; class Pinopsida; order Cupressales; family Cupressaceae; genus Sequoia; species Sequoia sempervirens. Next base: position 17,796 of record VDFB02378650.1, read on the forward strand.
ACAGTTCTGCTTGAGTTGTTAATGAGTCAATTGAAAAGTTCTTTGAGTTATGGGTATTCCGAGAGGAGAAAATAGAGGTTTCCCTTGGATGTCCGATTTAGTTCATATCGAAGTTGTTGATGTTGTTTAAGGGAGTTGTTGACCTTATTTTGATGTATTCTCTCATCATAATTGAATTGAAAATAGTTCTTTAAGGTTTTGCTTTTATTGTTGTCAGATTTTCATGGGAAAACCCTAGTGTAACTTTATGAGAATCTTCCAGAGGTTTATTTTACTATTGGTTAATGTTCCTCCTTTTATGTGCCCTTGTTGTGGCAAGTGTTTTGGTTTCATGTATTTAGAAAGGGTTGTATAGATAGTTGATTTTTGATTATATGTATTTTATGGCAAGATGGTATTCTGTTAGCCTAATGTACTTGTTATGTTGTACAACCCTTGGATTTTGGTTTATGTTTTTGATTAATCTAGAGAGTAGGCTCTAAGTGGGTGGTGGCACACAAGAGGCCAAGGGATAATCCCTCGACAGAATTAGATTTAATAAGTGATAATTTAATAATTAACTAGGAATTAGGTAGAATCTAAACAAAGATAATTGAAGTACTCAATCCATGCCCAAGGTGCCTCTACCACCACAGGAGACTAAAGAGTTAGAAGGCCGTGGTTGTAGAAGATGCGTTGCCTTATCTTCATGAAGGTTAGCAGTTCCATGAGCAATGACCCTATAGTAGTGCAGGATAGGAAGCACAGATAACCATAGATGGAGGCTCCTAGCTGCATTTCGAGTGCACTGGATAATTAAATTACGATTAGGCCAGATGGCATGCAATATTGAGTAGTACTTTTAGATGAAATCCACATGTTAAGCCATGCGATGACACTCTCCTCTAACACTCCTTCTTATGTTGTTTCTTTGGAAATCCTCTGGAAGTGGGTTTTTGTCTTGAATTGATGGATCATAGTTGTTTTGAATTAATTTATGGTTTTACCCTATTTGATCTTTGGTGTATTCTTGGGTCTTGTATAAATCTCGTGGATGTTTGGATTTTGACCTTGTACTCTTATGGTACTGTGATATGACGTAATTGTATTGTATCATTGTGATTCAGAATTGTGATATGTTTATTAATTCAGCTTGATTTGGAAGTGTTTTATGATCTTCCTTTGGTTCCTTGTTTACTGGCTATTGCAGATTATGCTTAATTAGGATTTGCAGCTCTTGGATGTGGTTGATTATGTCATTTGTAATTCCAGAGTGTTATGATCTGATCTTGTGGTTATACATTGGATGATCTTAGTTTGGGAGTCTCTTTCTTGTTAGCTCCTAGCAGAAGGGGTGGGTCTTGGGACTCTCCACCTTGGTGGAGCATTACTAAGCATCCCAGTAGGTCCCAGTCCCGAGTTGAGGAGAGGTGCAGATTGGTGCCGTTGCAGCGACTTCAGAGTTGTATCTGTCTTGAAGCTAGTTTTGATTCTTGTATTTCTCTAACTATTTGTATCATGTTATCTTGTTGTATGGTTTCCGTTCATGATTGGAAACACTTTTGTATCATTGTACTTCTTGAACACTGTACTGTAATGTAATATTAGCCATGGCAGTTGTTATTCAATGTGTTATGTTAATCATGCATATGTTGTATTTATGTGCAGATGACTTCTTATCAATGAATTTTCATGTATGTATTATATTTGTTATTGTTTACTTTATATCTTTGGATTCTATTCTTTATTGATGTTGTATGGATCTAAGTTGCGTAATGACTCTTCGTGTACCCCAAGGGATGTATGTGTTAATGAATCTATTTAATTGAAATTCGTGATATGACTTGATGTGTATTACATGTATGTTATGTGTATTTTAAAAAAAAAAAATTGTGCTGTAATTATTGTGTTATTGTCCTTTGGGGTTCGCACGGCGGGGCATTACAGATATAAAGAGGAAGATATTTGTTTCATTTTCTTTTCTTGTAGGAACCTAATCTTTTGGTAGTTATAGATGTTTCATGAGTATCATCTAGTATTCATCTTCAATAGAGCCACCAACCTTCATTCTAGGGAAGGTTAATTACTAATTATGAAAATCAAATGCACAAGGCACTTTGATCTCCAGCAAAGTCACCAAAAATTGTTAGCAAATAATTTTATCATTGTGCTTTATTTATTAATTATTATTGTATTTTTAAAAACTCTTAATTACTAATTATTATATTTTTAAAATTTTCTTTAAAATATTTATTAAAAAAATTAAGAATAAATTTAATGATACTTTACATATTAAAATTAAAAAATATAATTAAATAATTAAAAAATAAATAAAATTAAAAGTCATCTACTTATTCACTATTATATTTTTATGTTCAAACTAAATATATGAATTTTTATTTTTATTTTGCTAAGGGCAATGAGCTACAAATATTATATTAAAAAAAAAAATTATGTCTTTACGACTATAGCAATCACAAGAATCCACTTGGATCATGAGTTTTACAATTTGAAAATTTAGCTTCATTTTTGGTGTGGGAGGGAGGAAACATGTTGAAAGTTCCTTCATTTTTCTTCCTTTTCCTCTTCACAACTATCTAATCTCCCACTTCATTCCCACCATTTATGGCAACTTATTTTTCCTCTAGGGAATTGTTTCCTCCTCAAGAACCATGATTTTGGAATTTTATGTTTGGTCTTTCGATTTTACATTTTGTTTGAGATCTGATGAGGCCTTATCGCCTTCCTCCCTTAGTACAGGTGAGCCACCTATAGCCCCTAGAGATAAGGGAGATAGAGGATCCTTTGGACACCCAACCCCATCTGAAACTGCTTGGGCTACAAGGTCGTTAGCTTCCTGAAAAGTGTTGGAGTCATCTTTTTTCATCGAGTAGTGATGTATGGATGCATCTTTCCACCATGTAGTTTGACTCTCATTTTTTTGAAGCAATTGGTTGCAGTCTAACCATTCTTGAAGCATCTGTGACAACAGAAAGGTAAACCCTCATAATCCACTATTTGTGTCCAACACCCGTCAATGATTTTGAGAGATAAATCCACTAGTAGCTCTTTTGTGATATCAATCTCTATTAAGATGTGAGTGTATGTAGTATGTACCTATAATTTTTTGACCCCTCATCAACATCTAGAAACTTCCCCAATGAATTACCTATAGCTTTGAAACAAGAATCAAACCAAAATTGAAGTAGAAGATTTGGTAATCTTATCCAAATTAGAATGGTTGTAAATGATTTATAGGTGGGGTTGAAGGAAAGATACCATGGTTTCAATATTAGCAAATGTTCCTCACAACTCCATTGATAATCACAAAGAACTGTGTGGAAATCTCGAACACTATTAGAAGGCATCACAAAGAAACCCCATGCACCTAGGTAAATTTGAAGATCACTGTCCATAATTGGTCTTTGTTACACCCCCATTGTTTATTCACCAATTACAATTATATTTATGAGTAAATATGTTTTAATACATGATTATGTCTTAATAAATTTCAACGAATGAATGAGATGTATGAATATGCATTATGATGAGATTATTTTTTAAATTCTTTAATGATGCTTATGATATATATGATGAATATGAATTTTATGTTATCAGCTAACTTCGTACATGTTGCACTAATTTGGATGCAGGAAAGGTTCAAACCCTCTAGTGAGGAGAGGGAGAGTATCACCTAGGAGAGGAAGTTGGTATGTAAACCATTGGTATGTCTATCTAAGTAGAAGTAGACACACACACTGCACCAGGTAGGGTAACCTTGTTGAGTCAATCTAGATTTCGTGTCGATATGTGTTAAACCAAGTTGATAGCTTTATGGTTGTTAGAAAGTAGGATGATTATCTTAAGTTTTTTGATCAAGTTTAGTTAATTTGAGTAAAAGTGTTAAAACCCATGAAATGAGCATGAGATTTATATTGTGTATTGAATATAGATGGATACGTATATATATTAAATATATATGTATGTATATATGCAATGGTGCATACATATGTACATATGTAGGTATTAACATAGATAGTAATGTATATGTATATCCATATGTAGATACGTAATACGTTTGCAAACATTCATGTATATAAATATATATGTATTGTATATATTTACATATTAATTTATGTTTAAATAATGAAAATATATATACATATATATAATTAAATGAAAATATATATATATAATTGATTGAAATAGATAAATGAATATATGTATATATATATTATAATAAAGAATATATATGTGTGTGTGAGAGAGAGAATAATATTAAATTCATATTATTGATATTTTAAAAGATGTGATAGAAGCCATATTTAATGGTGAATTAACCACGCATTTTGGAGGCATGTAAATGCCACACAATGGCATGACTTGTAAATATTATTAGTGATTGTTTTAAAAATTGTCAACCCACCAACCATGGACACATGTTTTGCAAGAAATAGAAGGCATGAAAGCCATGGAGGAAGTAAAGTGTAAATAGAGTTTCAAAATCATGTGCAACATATAATAAGAAGCTTTGACCTGATAAAAGGCAAGTGAAATAATTATTTTTAGCCACGACTTTGGGCGACTAAGTAAGAGGCATAAATTGCTTTTGATTTTGACTTTATACGTGCCAAATATGTAACTTTTCTGCTTTGTAAAGAACTACCAGCAAGTGAGAAACTACGCCCAGCATGTCAAGTCGACTTTGGGGGGTTGTAGAGTTAGTTTTTTATTTATATTTACTAGCACTTGCACTGGAAAGAGGTGCAATGATTATGCCGATTTTAAATTATATTTGTGTCATTTAAAAAAAAATACATGTGTTGAGTTATATGTTGTATAAAGTATTTTCTACACTCTGATTTGTGCTGTGAAGTTGTTTGTTTCTCTTGATTGCAGTTTCAAGATGGTTGTAATTTCTTTATGTTAATCCAATATAAAAAAAGTAAATATTTTTCAAAAATTTTGTTAGTTCTTAATTTAACATTTAAATATTCTATTACACTTTATAAATAAAATTAATTGACTTAAAATTAAAGTATATTTACTAATTTAATCTTATAATATTAGTTTTTCCTTTACGCATATATAGATGGGCATGGAGAACTGAATGACATTGCACATTATAGTTCATGTTATGTCTATCGTTCACATTCTCATGCATAATTCGATGGATCAATTGTTTCTTCCTTCATTTCAATATGGGAAAATGTTCAATCTATAATTACATGTTATTGAATTAACGAGCTCACAAAGCACATCCACACCATCATAGAGGTTTTGATGCATTTTAGTTTCAATTTACATTATCTTTTTGTCTCCATTCGCTCTATTTGAAATATTTCTTGATTTGAAATAAAATTCTTAAATTTATTGATATTGCCTTTTTTTATACATACAATAAAACATTACTTATTATGTTTTTATTGTACTCTTTTTTAATTTCATCACTAACTTATCTGAAAATGCATCTTTGACACTCCAAATAGAATGTTCCTTATTTTATTTTTATTGACCTCGTTTTCTTAATTTCATCCCTAACTTCCATGTGTTTAGTTTGTTGAATGCAATTTTTTAACTTAGTATTGTTTGTCAGTGTAGATTAAGTTTTTTCTTTAATTTATCACTCTAATTAGCATGTATTTTTGCATTCATAGACAACATCTCATGAGTTCTAATTGTTTGCATTCTCCTCTCTTTCAAATGGGTGGCAATCGATCCTAATGTGGAAATACATATAACTTTGTGAATGAGATTGTAATTATCATTCTTATTTACAGATTTACAGTTTTGTAAAATATGGTGTTGTGAGAAGACAACACCATTATTCTTACATCAGCTAGCCGCACAAATGCATATTTCTAATTTAAGTGTCGTAGGGTCCACGTAGGTAGTAAGTGGAAGAGGTCGAGTATTCCAACAACCTACTCTTGGTGTGATTAAAGAATGTTAAGTAAGAATAAAATAGTGGTTTGAATCTTTAGAAAGAATACCACCATAATCATGTATGTCTTTATTCACTTCTTTTATCTTTACTTGTTATTATTGTGAAATATTAGTCATTGACCCAAATTGTCTAGCACATGAATTAATATTGCACTTGACAAAAGAATTAATATAATTTTTAAAATGTGCTAGAAAATATCATAATTTTTTCCACCATGCATTAAAATCTTGAAAATATGGATAGTACTTCCTCTAGTCAACCTTCAGATGTTCTTTTGAAATGAAATTAAAGAATACTAATGACTGTTTAGCATTCTATTTTCCTTCTTGTATATTTTGCTGACATTATTGACTATCCTTTCTTAATGTCTTTGACAAATTTATCATTTATTAACTGAATCTTGTCTTCTCATAGGTCTGAAAATATATCCTTTATATTGTACTTCCCTATAGGGTGCCCTGGTATGCATTACTTTATAAAAGTTTAGGGCTCCATCCATTTTTCCTTCCTCGCAAAGGCCACTGATCATTGTATTATAAGTAAAGACATATAGCACAACACCACTTTCCATTAACCTTTTATGAAGCTTTTAAGCTTCAAGAATAAGACATGTACTATACTGCCCATTAGCTAAAGCTTGGAAGTCAACACTATCTCCAAAATGCTTGATGGCCTCTTTAAAACATTCCACAATAAAAATCTGTATCATTTCATGGTTGAGTTTTTTTTTGTTATGTAATGCTAGGCTGGGGTGTAAAAAAGGCTCAGACATAAAAATACAGTTCTGAAATGGAGAGATAGGTGGACTCCCAGTGGTGAATGAAGTGATTTGATGATACATATATTTGCAGTCTTTCAAAGTTATGAGTGAAGGGCATGTTCTAATAGCTGATATCTTGACTCGAAAAAATGAAGGATAAGGATTATAAATCAGGAATGCATTCAGACGATTCTATAAGTGTGGTGCCTGTTGCTTTGATGCTCCTATCCTAATGTGCCATTCATTTTATTTTGGGGGCATGTTTTGCTCTCAGAAGGATAGATACAGGTTCTAGAACAAGAAGTTTCACATGCCCCTGTACAAGTGAGTTGCTCAGCTGCTGAAGAGAAGGCAATAACATTTGAAGAATACAGCAGCAAATATGAAGATTATATTCCATGCACAGACCCACAGGTTTATATTTTCAAATACATCATGTTTTAATTGTTTTAGATTTTTGGTGTGTTGTTTGGACAATTTGTTTCATTTCACATTGTGAGCTATTGCACTCCAGTAGCTTAATATGATCCACAAAGTAGGAGCAGTTCCAGGTGATTGCATGGGTGTACATGGGACCTTGATTAGTCATACCAACAGACAATCAAAATGCATTAATCAAAATGCATTTCATCTGCATATGGAAATAGTTGTAAATGTAGAAATCAAAGAAAAAGTAAACATGCCTTGCCTAAGCTTCCACATTTGCATGTATGCCTAGTAGCACACTTGTAACTATAACATCTGACAAGAATCTCTCTACTATTATGCTTTGATGGGCGTTCCTTTATTATTACTGGATATCTGGCATAGTGAATATTAATATTGCAAACTTATTTTGAGATTGTTTCATCTAACATCACCATAGTCTCCACAAGAATATAGTCCCTGCTCAAAATGATGGAAACAGCTCGCATTTTCTCAGAACAATCCCTCTTGCAACAATCTTGAAGACGAATTTAGGTGCAGTGTGGCAATAGAACATACTCGAAGGTTCTTAATAACTCATATAGTTGTTGCAAGGGCTCTATTTAACAGACGATATGTATTTTTTATTTTGTTTACTATGATGGTGGAAACATAAAGTAAATGTCTTGGATCTGGAAATACCCTGCTGCCTTTATTTGGTTAGCCAAATAAACCTATCAATTGAATCTCACCACAACTGTCCTTTTAATAATCCACTTTGATCCCAAATTTGTGCTACCCTTAAGCTGCACCACTGCATCAACAACTGATACTGCAAAATTTTCTTTGTTCTATACAAGGATGTTGAATTTCAAAGTGGCTATTTCTAATCTTCATCAAAACTCATTTCCTTTATTATCTGAGACTCATGTTTCTTAATGCATTATGAGCATGCTCAACAACTATTCATAGCATCCCGGCTTGAGGTTTGCATTAGCCAATATCACAATTCACAACAGGGGAAAGGTTTAAAATTTTGCGTTTCAAAATTGCAAACATTTTGTCTTTGTCAATCTTGTTCTCATTCACACAAAAACACACACACAATAGAAGTAATGAAGAACTGATTGGATACTCTTAATCAGAACTGTAAGGACATCAATCAAATATGACTTGCTTTTTAACATTTCAAGACTTGTACCATGGTTGCATACTTCTGGAATGTTTTTGGATGCAATTTTAAAATAAATTATGTATATGGATAAAATAAAAATATAAAAAAAAATCATCTTTAAATATCCTAGAACCCTACCATTATATGAAACCACATTCCTTTGAGGCATTTTGTCAAACAATCTGTGTGTCTTGTCTTTTGTTCCATTTTTTTAGGCACGTCCAATGTTGTTGTTGCAACTTCAGCATGTGAAAAGATTCCTTATCGTAAAAGGCTTAAATGAATGACCATGCCCTGTTCCAAAACTAACTGTTTGGCACAAAATGCAGGGAGATTCTGACCAAGATCACATCTTCTAGCTGTACACCTACCAATTGTTTTCCTGAAAGTTATTATTCAGTGATTCAGAGATACCATGGAAATAAGCAAAGAAATTTCTTTTTAGAAGAATATATATTGGTAGACGCATCCAAGCTAGCTCTATTGGAGGGTCTCGATCTGCGTGATCCCCAGTGAGGTGCGTTATCCCTCTTGAGCGTGCTACCCTCCTCTTGGTCACCTTATGCAGCGAATCGCCTCTCCTTTCCTTGCCTGGAGATGACGTCCACTTAGCCTTTTTAATGCTTTTTTCGACATAAGCCATTTGACAGGTGATTGCAGCAAAATGGAGAGCATTCGAGGAAATTACCAAACCCTAGAATATCAAACAGAAGTAGATCTAAAAATATAGCAACACCATAATGGTGGTAATGGTTTTGACAAAGTTTTCAGTTTTTTTGTTGCATGGATAAGGATTAGAAACCTCCCATAAGTTCATAACCTATTTGCAATGAGTTTTTTTGCTACTTTATTGCATATAGATACGGCAACAACATAATACCGGTCGTTATTTTGGCAAAAAAATTGGTGCTTTGTTGCATAGATAAGAACTACAAACAAATTTCGCTATTTTTTAGCCATTCAATTACGATTTCACAGTCGCCGATTTTTTTTTCCCGTGAATTTTTTTCAGGCGTGAGACTGTTCTGATGGGCTGTGCCCACAATAAATAGCCTATCAGCTAACTATCAGCTAATAACTGAAAATTGCACAGCTGCAACCCATGGCTGGAAAAAAATAAGAGAGGTGGCAATAATATTATCTTTCTTTTAGCAAACAATCTCTCCATTTTCATTATAAAAGAAGAGCAATAACTCTCTATTTTGGTTGTTCATTTTTGTAATCATTTTGTGCATTCTTGTTAGTTTGAGAATAGCATAGTTACGAGTTTGAGAGTAGCATAGTTGTGAGTTTGAGAGCTTCTAGAGTATTTGCTTAGTAAGAGAAAAGGTTGAGTTGAGAAATTGAGAATAGAGGAGGCAATAGGCAGAGCCATTGTGCATTGAGCAAGGAGTTATAGGATACTTGTTGGGAGCTATTTTATACCAGGCATGCTTGAAATATCTACTTCTCTTTCTAATTATGAAACTAAGTATTATTACTATTTGAAAGTGTTTTCACTATCATTGTTAGCATACTATAGCTATTGGATAGTTTATGAGTGTTTGTGAATTTAGCTAGATTATTTATCAATTGGATTAGGGAATCTAAATAGTATGGTAAGTAGCTATCTTGATTATATTGCTTCATTAACATAGAAAAGAGAATCTAATATAGGGTATTATGATAATATCCAAATATACAGTATGGTATTTTTATTGTTTGAATAAGTTATGTTGTTTTGAAATGGAAACGATTGAAATCACAATAGAAGTATTATGTCATTACTATCTAAGGAATGATGTTATTTTATGAATTCCTATGTTTGGTAGTTTAACCATGAGTGGAAAACATACATTCTCGAATGCTTACAATCCTTGAAAGTAGGAGGATAGTTTATTCCCTTGAGTCAAGGTAAACAGTTGAATAAGAGGCAATTTCCAGTCCTAGGATTGTTACAAGTATGTAACAAGGTATTCAAGAGGTTGGTTCAAACCTAATTGGTCAGTTAGATCAATATAAGTGTATTATTACTTTTGAATGAAATCTTTTTTTATGTTATTTAAATCTTGAGGTCAAACCAAGACAA